>JAABOM020060011.1:0-12250 GCA_011800125.2 Solanum clarkiae
CACAAGTTGTTCCATTTCATATGCATTTCATTGTTTATCCAATGTACTCTTTTATTTGTCATATTGTCTTGTATGATAATCTACATGTCACATGCTACATATACAGTCCTACAACTCCAATATTATGGCCACCAAAAGAATCATCTCAAAAGTAATAGAAAGATAAATTATACAGTTTTGATAGGTGGTAGCCCGAGGGAGTGGAAGTAACACCTAGCCAGGGACGATCCTATCATGGGTGGTAGCTCGAGGGGGTTAAGGAAGAACCTAGCAAAGGGAACATCCCGATATCCTAAAGGGTGGAAGAATCACCTAGCCAGGGAAATATATTATTACGGGGGGTAGCCCCAGGGGTTAAGGAAGAACCTAGCGAGGGACGAACCCGATATAGTTAATCACTGATCAGTTAGTCATTTGTATTACAGCGGTGCATAGATTTTACAGTACAGATTCTACAGTAAAGGTAAAGCAATATAAAGCATATAAAGTACATGATCCCACAGTATAACTAAAGGTGGTCTTTTATGCTACACTAGTGTACAGTTTCACTTGAGTTTTTATATTATATACAGTGTTTCCTGCCTTACATACTCAGTACATTATCTCGTACTGATATCCCTTACGGGGGTCCTGCATTTCATGCTGCAGTTACAGGTGCTAGTAGATCTACCCAGTAGGAGTATAGGATATTCAGCTACCGTCACCAAGCTCCAGGTTGCTTCGGGACTTTGTATATGTCTAGAGCTTACCTGTTTTATTGGACAGTTTGTTGAGGCGGGGCCTGTCCGGACCCTTATCAGATGTCTTTCTTTATTTAGAGGCTTTGTAGACTATGTAAAGTAAAATATGGTCATGTCTCTTACTTTAAATATCGTGGCCCCAACGGCCTAGTCATATGCATTTCCTTTTGGCTTGTTATCACTGTTTATCTTCTTAAAGGCATGTCAAAGGTAGAAATCTCTTATAATACGTATAGAAAGCACATGGATACAAGTTGGTTCTCCCGAGCCTTATCGGCAACGGGTGCCAGTCCGCCCTAACGGAACTTGGGGCATGACACAAACGTTCAATTTAAACACCCATGTATAATTCCAAATCAATTGATCAATTATAGAAACAATTCTTAGAAAGACAAAATAGGGAAATGAGGAATAAGTTCAAGATATTGTAAACTAGACTACTATCTTTATTCGAAAGGTGAATTGTAGAGAAACTTGTTTTCTACTCCTAACCCCAAGCTAAAACTTCAACCTAATGTGTACTTTCTTCTTCTTCTTCTCTATTGGAAATTGATGAAAGATAGAGTTGTTCTTTTGTTGTGTGTGTATAAAAAGTAGGATCAGCCTATGTGAAATTCCAATTTTTCCCTCTTTACTTGAACTTCGACCCTCAGTATAACAACAGATCAGTCGCTAAAGCAGGGTTGCTATAGCGAAGGAACCCTCTCAAAAGAGATATCCACATCTGGTGGCAGGTCACTATAGTGACATCTGGCCTTTGCTATAGGGAAGGTTTGACTTGGTTGGCCCTTCGCTATAGAGAACATTGGTTCACTTTAGTGATATTAAAAAATCCACTGGTTTTGATGGTTTTCATTCATTTTGGGCCATTTTCCTCCATATATCATCTTTTTCTTCATCAAACTCCTTTTTAGCACAAATACCTGCAAAATGAATGAGTCAAAATATAATTAGTGATAACATTATACGAAGCTCTACTCCATTGAAGGATAAGGATGAAAAGGATGAAGTTTTAGAAGATCAAAGAAGGTCCATAACAATATCTCAAACCAAGGAGTTTAATGATAAGCTCAATAGGCTTTAATTGCAGATCCAAAAGTATCTTGCTGGGGAAGAAGAGCTAAAGCCCAAGGAGGATGAATTATCCAAATGCTACAATTATTTGGTAGCCCAAATTCAAGTCCAAGAGGGAGAATTTTAGGGTAAAGTTTCGTGTAAATAAGGTGAAAAAGAGTCCAAGAATCAGCTACAATGAAGGTTGCTTTCTACCTAAGTTTGGAGAGAAGACTATCAAACTTTTCAAGATTGTCAAGATTCTTTTCCTAGTTGGGTTTTACTTTATTTCCTTATTTATATATAGGTTATTAATGTTTTTCTTGTTCTATTTAAGATATCCTAGTACCATTTAATAATTTCCTAGAACTACTAGGCCTATTTCTAGTTAAGATTACTTTATTTCCTTTCTAGAGTAGGTTTTACCTTATAATTTTCTTTCTAGGTTTTGAATACTCCTTGGGCCTAACCTAAGGAGTCTTGAATGTCCAAGGACCCTATAATATATATAGGAGTTTTTTATTCTTTCATTAAAGATAAGTAGATTGATATTAATAATATTTGAGAAAGTTCTTTTGAACATTTGTGACTTGTTCTTTGAGAATTTATCTTTAAACCTTTACTAGTTCATAGTTTTAGGTATAATGTAATTTCTTCTTGTGATATCTTTGATTTCTTTTTGGTATTCTTTAGAAAGTGATTAGTGTACATAATAATTATTGTCTTTAGTGACTGATAAAGTGGTCAAGATCTGAATCGAATGGTTTGATTCGTTTTCTTAAGTAAAGATGTCAGCTTTCTTTCATAAATCTTTATGTTGTTACTTGGATCTTGTCCAGGCCTTAGACTATCGATTCCATGAAATTTCTTGGATCTTTCCTTTGAATTTTTCACATCTTTACTTAGTTTTTCTCTTTCTTTTTTTTTTTTTTTGTTATTGCTTCCGCATTCTAATATTTAGTCCATATTAGTGTTCCTTCTAACCCCGATCCTATCAAGTGGTATTAGAGTGGTTCTATCAAGATTCCATTCTTGATAAGTCTTGAGATTTCTTGAATATAAAGAGCAAAAAAAAGTTAAAAAAAAAAAGAAAATAAAAAAGGAGATAACTTGCTCTCCAAGAAATCTATTTACTTACCTTTGAAATCTTGCATTAGTTATTTCCAAAAAAAACAAAGGAATTAAGAAGAGGGGATTCTAAATCTTTGAGAATAAGGAATTTTTTTCTTATTCTGATATAATTCTAAGAAAGTTTCTTTTTATTCGTTCTTTGTTTCAACTAAATTCTACTTGTTCTAGAACTAGTTCTTTACTTTCTTTTGTGCCCCAAAAATCTATATATTTAATTACTAAGAACTTGATACTTGTTTGGTTTTAATTATAAATTTACCAAGTACTCTTGTTCAAAGGTTATTTGAGGGGAAAAAGACAAGTGTGGGTGAGTTTAAAAGATGGTAAAAGCCATATTAAGTGTGTGATACTTGATATTTTTTTTAAAAAGATGTCTAGTTTAGTTAGTGATGAGGAAATGGCTCATTTAGAAGTCGAGATCAAAGGAAGGAGTGACTTCACCCTTCAAGCTATGAACCAACAATTTGAGAGATGGAACCTTCAATTTTTAGATATGAGGAATATGATTACTGAGCAGAATGAGACCATAGTTGCAATTCGGAGGGCGAATAATGGTGTACCACCCAATAATGTTAGACCCCAAGTTAGAAGAAATATACCTCATATCCTTTTGTAAATCTTGAATATGATAATGATGATTTTGATAGTGAATTTAATCTAGAAAGAAAATATAGGAGGGGACTAAGAGGTAGAGTAGAAGATGATACTATAAGAGGTATAAAAATGAAGATGCTATCTTTCAAGGGGACAAGGGACCCAAACTTCTATCTTGATTGGGAGAGACGAGTTGAAGCTATCTTTTGATTGTCATAACTACTATGAGGGTAAGAAAGTTAAACTTGTTGTTGTTGAATTTTCTGATTATGCTGCTTCTTGGTTGATAAAGCTTGCTGGGGATAGATTGCAAGATGAGCTACCACCTATCACTACATGGGCAGAGATGAAAAGGGTGATGAGGAAGAGGTTTGTGCCATCATATTTTCAAAGAGATCTACAGTCTTACCTTCAACACTTAAAGCAGGGTTCCATGTTGGTGGATAAGTACTTCAAAAGCATGCTATGGCTATGATCCAACTAATTGTATGGAGGATGAAGAAGCTAAAATGGCTATATTTCTAAATGGTTTGAATTCTGAAATAGTTGATGTAGTACAGGTACAGTAGTATGTAACTTTAGGTGAGTTAGTTGATTTGTCATTAAAGTAGAAAAACAAATCAACAAAAAACAGCAACCTAACTCATGGAGAAGTCGGCCAAACACCATCTCTAAGAAGCCATGGTCAAATCAAGAGGGAAAATCTTCTTCTAAACCTCAAGAAGATAGAGGTAAAGGTAAAGTTGAGGAGGGAGGTAAAATCTTCAATCCCATATCTTTTAAACCTTCTAGTTCTATTCAATGTCATGTCACGGGAGGGGTCATATGATGCATGAATACCCAAGTAGAAGAAACATCATACTTAGAGAGAATGGAGAATACAAGAGTGAAAAAAGTAAGGGGGAAGAAGAAGAGGGATGAGGTGTAAGTGAGGAAAATGATTTAGAATTGCCTAATAATGGTATAATTGGGGTAGTTAGGAGAATTATGACTATCAATTTGGGTAGTAGTGACGAAGGGTAGAGGGAGAATTTGTTCCATACTAGGTGTTGGATAAAGGGGAAGACATATTCTATGATTATTGATGGGGTAAGTTGTGAAAATGTGGTGAGTTCATACTTGGTAGATAAGCTAGGAATAACATGCATAAAACACTCTACCCCCATATCAGCTCCAATGGTTGAATGATAATGAAGAGGTAAAAATTAACAAACAATGCATGATTTCATTCAATTTTGGTAGGTATGAAGATGAAATTCTTTGTGATGTAGTTCCAATGCAAGTATGTCATGATTTACTTGGCCGACCTTGGCAAAATGATAGGGATACTACTCATTAAAGGCAAAAGAATAGGTATAGTCTTCTGCATAATGGTAAGAAATTTACTCTTGCACCATTATCTCTTCACAAGTGTTTCACAAGTGTTTGAAGATCAGAAACGATTGAGGGAAGCAATAAGAAAGAAAAGGGGAGAGATAAAAATGAGCATGAGGGAAAAGCAAAGGGCCAAGAGATAGAAAAAAAAAAGATGGTCGAGAAAAAGAGAGAGAGGGTGGCAAACAAAGTAAAGAGGTAAAAGAGGGTTTGAGTGAAAAAAATAAAAAGATTTGGTGAGAGGAAAAAGGCTAAGGAAAAGAAAAAGGCAGTCTTTATATAAAAGCCAAAGAGTTTTTGAATGCTTGAAAAGAGGGGATGCCCATAGTACTACTTGCTTACAAAGAAGTATTGATTAACTTTGAACAACTAACTCCTTCTATGCCAAATAGTGTTTCTTCTCTTTTACAAAGTTTTGAAGCTGTTTTCCCTGATGATAGTCCAAAGGAATTGCCACCTTTGAGAGAGATTAAGCACCAAATAGATTTTGTTCTTGGTTAGCTCAACTACCTAATAGGCCTGCTTATAGGACTTTTGAAGAGACCAAAGAATTACAATACCTAGTTGAAGAAATGCTTAAAAAGGGTTTTTGTTCGAGAGAGAATGAGTCTATGATCTGTTCCTGTCCTATTGGTACCTAAAAAGGATGGAACATGGAGGATGTGTATGGATTGTAGAGCCATCAACAAGATATTAGTAAAGTATCACCATCCTATCCCTCGTCTTGATGATATGTTGTATCAACTATATGAATCCAAAATCTTTTCTAAAATTGATTTAAAAAGTGGTTACCATCAGATTGGTATGAATCTTGGAGATGAATGGAAAACTACTTTTAAGACTAAATATGGACTTTATGAGTGGTTAGTTATGCCTTTTGGCTTAACAAATGTACAAAGCACATTTATGAGACTAATAAATCATGTTTATAAAGATTTTCATGAAAAATTTGTTGTGGTATATTTTGATAACATTTTGATCTTTTCTCAAAATCTAGATGAACACCTAGAGCACCTAAAATAAGTTTTTGAAGTCCGTAGAAATCAACGGTTATTTGTTAATCTCAAAAAGTGTACTTTTAGCGTGGATCGTGTGGTTTTCTTAGGTTTTGTGGTCAGTTCTAAGGGAGTTGAAGCAGATGATGATAAAATTAAATCAATTAAAGAATGGCCTAGACCTAATAGTGTAACTGAAGATAGGAGTTTTCATAGACTTGCTAGTTCTTATAGGATTTTTGTGAGGGACTTTAGCATCACTGTTTCTCCTTTAACTGAAGTTATTAAGAAGGATAAGATTTTTACATGGGGAAAGGAACAAGATGATGCATTTAACTTGCCGAAAGAAAAATTGTGTTCTTCCCCTCTTTTGTAATTACATGATTTTTCTAACCTTTAGAAGTTGAGTGTGATGCCTCTGGTAAGGGCATGGGTGCTGTTTTGATGCAAGACTCCAAGTGAAACACCTCAAAAATGTACTTTGGAAATGTCCATAATTGTAATTTTCATATATTTCAAAATCTGTGTGTGATATCAAAAATCTGACTTCATATTCTCGATTAGGAGGCAAAATTGAGTGGGAAATGGGTATAACCTGGATTTTAGAGGGCCGTAGTGAAAAATAATCTTTGTTAATTTTTTATTTCCAGTGGCCATCCACGCTCCGACCGCAACGTGCCATGGGCGCAGATTAGTGTTAGAATGAAGTTTGCATCTGGTCCGCATCGCGCCAAGGGCGCCGGCAAGTGTATTATTTTCCTTGGTTTTTCTGTCTCGTCCAAGGGCGCTGGGGTCATAGCCCCATGCCCATTTATGCATGAAAATACCTATACTTAGCTATTTTTCAACTCAAAGTAGGGTGTCTATGGGTAGTCTAGCTTATGTTGATGATGGTGGCAAAGAGGTGGCTAGACAGGTTCACCGATTGGCTAGATTAGGGGTTAGGTTGGATGAAGTTGATAATGGGGGTATAGTGGTTGTTGATAGTTCTAAATCTTCTATGATTCAGGAGGTAAGGGAAAAATAAGATCTTGACCCCGTCTTGCTAGAGTTGAAGGCCTTGGTGATAGATGCTAAAGAGGAGGTTTTCTCCTAAAGGGGAGATGATTCCCTTAGGCACCAAGGTAGATTGTGTGTGCCAAACATAGATGATTTGAAAGAATTGATCTTGAAGGAGGCCCATAATTTATCCTATTCCATTCACCCCGGTTCTACAAAGATGTATAGAGACTTGAGGAAAGTGTATTGGTGGGGTGGTATGAAGAGAGACATTGCCAAGTTCATATCTGGATGTCACAATTGCCAACAAGTGAAAGTCGAACATCAAAGGCCAGGTGGCCTAGACCAAGATATAGAGATTCCTACTTGGAAGTGGGAAGAGGTCAACATGGATTTTGTGGTTGGGTTGCTAAGACTAGGAAATATTTTGATTCTATTTGGGTTGTTACGGATAGAATAACAAAGTTAGCTCATTTCCTACGGGTTAAAACAACTTGTGGTGTCGAAGATTATTCCAAGTTGTACATCTATGAGTTAGTTAGATTGCATGGGGTGCCTTTGTCTATCATTTCGGATTGTGGTGCCAAATTCACCTCACTTTTGAAGGTCTTTCCAAAGAGGTCTTGGTACCAAGGTTATGCTTAGCATGAGTTTTCATCCTCAAATGGATGGTCAAGCCGAGAGGACTATCCAAACTCTTGAGGATATGCTTAGAGCTTGTGTTTTGGAGTTTAAGGGTAGTTTGGATGAACATCTTAGACTCATTGAGTTTTCTTACAAGAATAGCTACCACTCAAGCATTGGTATGGCTCCCTTTAAAGCTTTATATGGTAGATATTATAGATCCCAAATTGGGTGATTTGAAGTGGTGGAGATGGCCTTGCTAGGGTTGGATTTGGTCATGGAAGCCTTGGAGAAGCTGAGTTTAATTAAGGAAAGATTGAAAACATCCCAAAGTAGACAAAAGTCCTTTTCAGATGTGGGAAGAAGAGATCTTGAGTTTAATGTTGGTGATTGGGTTTACTTAAAAGTCTCACCCATGAAGAGTATGGTCCAGTTTGACAAGAAAGGGAAATTAAGCCTAAGGTTTGTGGGTCTTTATAAAGTTTTGGGAAGAGTAGGTAAGGTTGCATATGTGTTGGAGTTGCCTATGGAGATGGACATGGTTCATCCGATTTTCCTGTTTCCATGTTTAGAAAGTGTACGGGTGACCCAAGTGCCACAATGCCCTTGGATGTTATGGGTGTTGTAGGAGATAATTTGACTTATCAGGAGGTCCCGGTGACAATTGATAGGAAAGAGAAGAGGTTGAGGAAAAAAGATGTAGCTTCCATCAAGGTCCTTTGGAGGAACCAACAAGTTGAAAGTACCACATGGGAAGCCGTGACAAACATGAGAAAGTGATCCCATATCTCTTCCACTCCACTCAAACCCAAGGTACTAATTAAGGCCTCTGTATAACTTCAAGTCTTAAGTTTCAACCCTTATGTCATTTTGCATGTATTCATGTTTATGTTGACAAGTTTATGGTATTTTTTGACATTCATATTGAGATTTTTGATAATGATGTTTAAATGCATTCACGTCGGGCTGAAATCTCTATGACTACTCTTCTTATGCACATTTCTTTGATATTCGGGGATGAATCTTCCCAAGGGGGAGATATTAAAACACCCCAACAATGTGCTTTGAAAATATCCATAATCATAATTTCCATATATCTCAAAATTCGTATGTGGTATCAGAAATCCAATTTCATATTCTAAATCAGGGGGAAAAAATTGAGTGGGAAATGGGTATAATCCAGATTTTAGATGGTCTGTAGCAAAAATTAATTTTCGCTAATTTTTTATTTCCAGTGGCCATCTGCGCCTTGGCCACCATGTGCCAGGGGCGCGGATTAGTGTTGGAATGAAGTTTCTGTCTGGTCCACATGGCGCTAAGGGAGTAGACCAGTGTATTATTTTTCTTGGTTTTTCTATCTCGGCCAAGGGAATTGGGGTCATAGCCCCATGCCGACTTATATGTGAAAACACCTATACTTTTCCATTTTTTAACTCTATATCAGTCAACACCCTCTCAAAAACCTCTTCAAGACTTAACAAAATATCTCATTCAAATTTCAAGGATTTCAAGCCTAACTTTTGAACTCAAGGATTCTCTTCAAGCTCCAAGTTCTCTTCAAGCTCACCCCAAGAAAACCCAAGTTTGGGGTATGTGGGTTTCATCCATTGGGTCCTTTTATCTATGGAGCCTAATCTTCCTTTTTATGAGAATTGCATGTTTCCAAGTTATGTTATCTATGGGTATCTCTTATTATGGATTATGAATATAAATTATGTTGGGGTTTTATGAAATGTTGATTGATTATGCATGTCTATCTACTTCAAGATTATACTATGAATAGGTTTTGTCTATTTAGAATATGCATGTTTTGAGCTATGAAACTATGATCTATTATGAGATTTGATGATGGATTTCAAGGTACCCTACAAGAGTTTTTTACAATATATTGGTGGGTTTATTTGCATTGATTTTTCTCATATTATTTCTGTCATGACCCAAGCCTAAGCCTACACGTGACCGGCGAATGGGGAACCCGAGGAACCCCAAACAAGCCTCGTAGCATATCATTACACATCTTTGGTCGCGGAAGCAATGCAAAATAATGTAAGAAACATAAATAAGGGGAATTAGGACTATTTAGGACTATGGGAGAGAATCATATTTAAATAGCTTTAATATCATAAGTCAAAGCTCAAGCATAATACATAACTTGCCCAACAACACTTCTAACATAGGACTTAATGGGGGCCAAGACAAGCAACTGGACTCACCCTCATAGTAAAAGTATACCAAAAAGAAGGATAGTCTTTAATACATAGCTTAAGAACTTAGATATTTCCCTTGCACATGAATACTCACCAACTAGCTTGAATAGATACCACTAGCTACGTGGAGGAGGATGGTGACCAAATGGAGCGCTGGTTCCTACATGGTAATATCATGTAGGCATGGAGTATGTGTTAGTACATTTGAATATACTAAGTATGTGGGATGCAATGCAACAAGAGATATGCATCATAATCAAAATGCATAATAATGTTCAATAGATAGCATAATAACAATATGACATGTATAACCAACTCTTAAGTAAGTCATGCTTTAGCAAATCATTAATCTTACCTAGATCATAATATAAATGTGTAAAGAAGCCTCAACCTACATAACATAAGACCTTTTGGAGCCTCCTTCCTTACGGGAGCCCGTCCCCTTTCGGACTAAGTGACCTTCTTTATGGGAGCCCATCCCTTTTTGGATTAAGTGGCCCTCCTTACAGGAGACCGTCCTTTTTCTGATTAAGTGACCTTTCTTATGGGAGCCCGTCCCTTTTCGGATTAAGAGGCATTCCTTACGAGAGTCCATCCCTTTTCGGATTAAGTGACCTTCCTTATGGGAGCCCATCACTTTTTAGATTAAGTGGACTTCCTTACCAGAGCCCGTCCCTCTTTAGATTAAGTGTCCTTTCTTACGTGATCCTGTCCCTCTTCGGATTAAGTGGCCTTCCTTACGGGAGCCCATCCCTCTTCGGATTAAGTGGTCTTCCTTACAAGAGCCCGTCCCTCTTAGGATTAAGCATTTCATAGAAATAGCTCATCAAACCATTACATTTCAATCATCATTTCATCATCAAATAATCTTCTTAACATCATTTCATCATCATATAATCTTCATAACATCATTCAGCTCATAAGACATGCATTGGACCTTCAATTCCTCAAGAAACCATAACTGGACATTTTATTAAACACTTGGCGGGTGTGAATTAGTGGTACAAGACCATGCAATTCAAAGATGAAATCATGTAAGTAAAACCATTGTAAAACATCAATAAATACCTTGAAACACCCTCAAGCAATATACATCAAAACCCCTTATCCAATCTTACAATAGATCCAAGATTTATAGCTCATAACATGGGAAACAGTCACAACTTTACATAGCTTTAACATAGTTTATAGACATGTTCATACTAGCAAACCCATTTGTAAAATCAACTTTAAATCATGCAATATTAATTAAAAGAGGGTTTAGGCACCATGGGTGGAAGGACCCAATGGTTCAATGCCACATAACTTAGGTCTAGAATTGCTTGGAATTGAGATTGTGAAGAATGGAGGCTTGGAAATGATCTTTGAATCCAATCTTGTTCTTGGATTTCCTTGAAATTGAATTGGGGCTTGATAGAGGCTTTTGAGAGAGTTGAGAGTGTATTTGAGACGAGTGTGATGAGTTTTATCCTTTGGAACCCTGTTAAGGTCTTTTAGTAAGGTTAAGATAGCATTGGAAGTCTAAAAAAGGCATTAGAGTAATTAGCATTTACGAAAATACCTTTCGTTAACAGATGGAAGAATTGGCAAAGTGTCATCTCACTGGAGACTTCACTAGCCGTGTGGAAATCCACAGATCGTGTGGAGTGCTTGTGAGACAAGACTTAGACAGAAAAATGGAATTGGAACACTTGAGAAAAAGTTAGCGTCGACGTCACTTTAACGACCACTTTCACGGACCGTGTAGTATTACACAGACCGTTTACTGGTCCGTCCCACATTACTTAGACAAGAAAATGTTGCAGGCCAGCACACTCCCAGGTGCCACAGCCCGTACCCCTTCACACGAGCCGTACAAGGCAGTCGTGGCCCATGCCTTAGCTTCCAATGCCACCAACCCTAGCCAAGCCTCCTAAAACACCTCCACGCCCCTCCTCACTACTAGTGGTGACTCACATGACCCGTGCCACTGGTCATGGACCAATACTTAGCCTCACCACACCATTTTCCAGCCCCAAATATTTCTCACTACCCGTTCAAGGCCACATTGCCCGTATGGGTGCCAGTGGGGCTTCACTGCACGGGAGGGTCTCACGAAAACGGTCATAACTCCTTCATTCGACATCGGAATGAGGTGAAACTAAGTGCGTTGCAAATATAACTCAAAGGGCTTTCATTTGACGTGTCGTGGGACACCTAGTTCCAAGGGTGTTAAGAGTTATGATTGTTTAAGTTGACCCTTGCATGAACTATCACCCAAAACTCAACTCTTAGAGAAGTCTTGGACTCGTTAGATACTAGGAGTCTCATGAACCTAATACACACCAAACCTGAACAAATGATGCTTGAAAGGTAAATACATAAGAGCTAGAGTTAACAAGGTGTCACAATATCTCCCCCTTGGGAGCATTCGTCCCCGAATGTCAAAGAAACGTATAGAAGGAAAGTAGTCATGTAGACTTTAGCCCAAACATGAATGCAACAATGCACATAAACATGATTTCCAAGGAAAGTTCAACATGTACATTGAAAA
>JAABOM020060012.1:0-12250 GCA_011800125.2 Solanum clarkiae
AAATAGAGGCGAAATCTTCCACAAATCTCCGATAATAACCTGCCAAACCCAAAAAGCTACGTACCTCCATCGGCGTCGTGGGTATCGGCCAATTCTTCACGGCCTCGATCTTTTGGGAGTCCACTCTGACCCCGTCTGCCCCAATAATATGACCCAGGAAAGCCACAGAAGTCAACCAGAATTCACACTTGGAAAACTTGGCATAAAGTTTCTGATGTCGCAGCGTGCCAAGCACTGCTCTGAGATGGCCCGTGGTGCTAGATCGTGGTGCTACAGATTCCATTCAAAAAGGAAAGGCCCAAGTGTTAGATTGACCATGATTTGACTAAGGTAAGTGGATTTTCAAAACTTTGTAATTCTCGTAGAATTCTCAAATTTTCCTTTCTCCTACGTATGATACGTGCAATATTTTAATATTATAAGAAATGAGGTGATTAAAATTGTAATGCGAGTTGGTGTATTATTATGGTATTTGAATTAAAAAGTGTGGTTAAGTGATGAGAATTTTATATTTTATATATATATATATATATATATATATATTATTGTGGTTGGTAATTATGAGTGGATTTGTTTGCGAAATTTATAGCATGTTCATTCATTCCATGTCATGCATATTTTCATTGATTCAGAATATTGATATGAGTGAGATGAAAAATATTGGGACCGAGGTCTTTACTAGTCGAGATATGATGCCGAGGTCTTTGCTGGTGAAATTATAATGTTGAAAACTTTACTATGATATTGTGATGCCGAGGTCGTTGCCGGCGAATTTATGATGATATTGTGATGCCAAGGTCTTTGCCGACGATGATGTGATGTTGAGATATTTTTCAGTGATGTTATAATGCCGAGATCTTTGCCAGCAATTATTGCATAAAATTGTATATCATCCTTGCATTTTATTGCATAGCATGATGTTATTCTTGTGATTGATTTTGCTATCACTTGTAGCTTGTGCTTTGGAATTAAGATTTAGTGAAATACCATCTTTATTATGTATTATGTATTGCTGGGCTGGACTAACTTTCTATGTAAGTTGTAGTCTTGGAGGTCGATTGAGATGAAAGGAGTTTGTGTATTTTATTAGACTTACTTTATTTTGTTAGTTGACTTACTGGGTACCGTGTTGTATTTGGTACTTATCCATTGCTTCTACACTTGCGCAGGTTGTGAACTCGGACAGTGAATAATATTTTTCCTCGATCATCCGAGGCTTCCTAGGAGACATAGAGAGGTAGTTGTTTTTATCTGCCTGACTCGCTTGTCCCTATTTCTTCTGTGCTTGTTCTATTCAAGAAGAGGGACAGTTTGGACTTGTATTTCTTTGATCTTCTGTATAGCTAGTGGCTTGTACATATGACAATCAATCTTAGGTGGTATTTAAGTTTATGAAAATTTGCAGCTTTAGTTATCTACTCTATTTAATTACTTTCTCGCGTTATGTTTATTATCCCTTTGGGTTAAGGCTTACTTGTTCTGGTGGGATTGAGCAAGTGCCATCACGCTCATTTTTGGGTCGTGACATATGGGTATCTCTTATTACGAAATATGAGCATGAATTATGTTGGGTTTTATCAAAGTATTGTCGATTATACATAAGTATCTATTTGAATCTTATACTATTAGTTGATCTTTGTCTATTGAGATTATGCACGTTTTGAACTATGAAACTATGATCTATTATGAGTCTTGATGATGGATTTCAAGGTACCCTACATGAGAGTTTTACTACATGTTGGTGGGTTGATTTACATTAAGTTTACTCCTCTTACTTCACTCTTGAATTGAATGATTTTGAACAAGTACCATGAACCCACCATGTGTTTGATAAAATATCAAGTCAAGAATTCTCGAGTTATTCATGATCTATTTCATGATTTACAAGTCAAGTGACTATATGATGATCATGAAAACTGTCTATGGTTTTACAAGTTACAAGTTAAGCCCTATTTCAAGGTTTCACTTCTTATGAGTCATTTGTGTTAAAGCAAGGGTTCATGTATGATTATGATCTACTCTGATATTGTCATGTTTGGCTTGCCTTGATAAGTAGGCCACACCTTGTCGAGGGGGTGTCATGCCTTGGTCACCTTGTCGAGAGATTGGCATGCCTCTATCACCTTGTTGAAGGGGTTACATGCCCGATCACCTTGTCGAGGAGGTGTCATGCCTCGGTCACCTTGTCGAAGGGGTGCCATGTCTCGGTCACCTTGTCGAGGTGATGTCATGCATCAATTTCCAAGTAGTAGTCCACTCGATCTATGTTGGTTAAGGTCTCTTCCTACGCATGTATTATGTACTATTCAAGTTGTATGATTTACAAGCATGTTTTACTTCAAGCATTGATCATGCATGGAATATTGAGATTATACTTTTTCATTTCTTATAATTATGCATTTTGACTATATTGGCTTATGTCTTGTTGTATTGCATCCTACATATTTAGTACATTCAAACGTACTAATGCATACTCTATGCTTACATGATATTACCATGTAGGGACCGAAGTGCCTTTTGATTATTCTCTACATGGCTAGTTCAGTACTTTGGAGATAAGCTTTGGTGAGTCCTCAAGTCCAAGGACACTATCCATGTTACTCTTGCTATTTTGAGACTTCTTTACGTTGAACACTTGTTACTATGAGGGTGAAGCCGGAAAGTGTCTTGGCCCCTATTCCATTCTATGTTAGAGATGTTGTTGGATATTATGATGTACTTATGCTATGAGCTTGACTCTTTTATGTTTTTACTAGTGGCTAAGGCCCGTGAATGTAAATTATTTTTTAATCTCGATTTATGAAACATCGATAGATTTTTCCTATATATTTTTTAATATATTATAAAATTATAATCGAAGCAGCTAAAGAAATATTATAAAGTCGTTGAAGAAGACACATCAACATAGCTGCTTTGAAAAGATTAAATTAAAAAGCCACAAATTAATTTTTGTTGGCTCATCGGAAGCCACAATATAAATTATTTTTTAGTCTCGATTTATATGACATCGATAGATTTTTTTATATTTTAGAAGATATCATAAAATAATAATTGAAATAGCTAATGAAATATTATGAAATTGTTGAAGCAAACACGTCAAATACATAGCTGTCCTGAAAAGATTAAATTAAAAAGTTCACAAATTATTCTTTGTTAGCTCACCGGAGGGTGGAATATAAATTATTTTTATTCTCGATTTATGTAACATCAATAGAGTTTTTTTTTCTATATTTCAAAATTTATTGTAAAATTATAATTGAAGCAGCTAAAAGAAGAATATGAAGTAATTGAAGAAGGCACATCAATACGAAACTACCTTGGAAAAATTAAATTAAAAAGCCTACAAATATTTATTTTTGGCCCCACATAATAAAGACGAAGAAGCAGGTAGTTGAAGCAAGCAGGACAATTGGAAGCTGCTCAAGCAGACAGCTGTGACCAGAAGTTGCTGCCTTATTTACTTATATGTAAGTAGTAAATGAATATCAAGACTTTCCCTTAGTCCCACTTTCCTTTTATTATATCATGTGATGTTTATTTTGCTTCCGCGACAAAGGATGTGTGAATGATATACTAAGAGGCTTGTTTGGGTTCTCTTCGGGTTCCCCATTCGTCGTTTCACGTCTAGACCTTAGTCTTGGGTTATGAAAAACTTAATGTTAGATCACTAGGTTGTTAATGGTCCTCAGAATCCAACACACCGCGTCGATTAGAGTCCTATTCATGGTTGTGAAGCATGCAACAGTTATGAATGGGAGGCTATGAAGCGTTTTAGGAAACATTTCACTTCTTCATGGTCTATATCATGCTTTAGATGTAAGATAAGGCTTTCCCCCCAAAGAATGTTCTTTTCTCTTCTAGATCATGCTGCTACAAAGAAGAGGACCAAGGAGGGGTTGTGCATCCATGGGGCAACCGACGCATCCCACTTCCCAAGTCCCTCAAGGAGAACAGGCTACTCAAGTCGAGTTCTAGCATGCCATCACAATGTTAGCCCATGGTGTAACTAACTAATTGAATCAAGGGGCACAAGCCCATCATGCTCATACTCCGGCCTCAAGAGTGAGGGACTTCACTAGGATGAACCCTCCGGAGTTTCATGGATCCAAAACAGAGAAAAATTCCCAAGAATTCATAGATGAGGTGTATAAGGTGCTATCTATCATAGGTGTAAATTCGGGGGAGAAGGCGAATTAGCAACCTACCAACTAAAAGGTGTAGCTCAAATTTGGTTTGTGCAATGGAAGGTGGAGAGGGGAAATCATGATGCTATTTCTTAGGGGGATTTCAAAGCCGCCTTCCTCAACTAGTTCTTCACTAATGAGTCGAGAGAGGATAAAATGATGGAGTTCATGAATCTTAAGCAAGGTTCCATGAGTGTGAGAGAGTACGCCCTCAAGTTCAACGAGCTCTCCAACTATGCTCCTCAATTGGTCGTCGAACCTATATCAAGGATGAACAAGTTCATGTCGGAGGTATCCGACTTGGTAAATGAAGAGTGCCATAAAGCAATGCTTGTAAGTGATATCAACTTGTCTCGGCTCATGACATATGTCGAACAACTTGAGGGGGAGAAGCTTAGAAAGAGGGGAAGTGAGGAGTCCAAAAGGGATCGATCTGATGGTGGCTTCCAAGGTCAAGAGTCCTCTAATGCTTCAAACAAGAGATTGGCTATTGATGGGGTGTCTAACCCAGGGTGTCAAGATGGCTATGGTGGGAGGACAAACCCCAAGTGTCAAAGGTATGGGAGGAACCATGGTGGTCCATGCTTGAAAGAACCTAATGCTTATTATAGTTGTAGTGAAGTGGGTCACAAGCTAGTTGATTGTCCTTATGCTCGAAAAAGGGGAAAAGGTGGTCGACCTCAAGGACAAGGTGGTCAAGTTGATCAAGGGGCTCAAGGTGGCCAACAAGGGGGTGTTCCATGATACAATCGGTTCTATGCCCTTCAAGGGAGGCAAGGAGGGGATAAGGTACCCGATGTTATTATCAGTATGCTAAAGGTTTTCCATTTTGATTTGTATGCATTGATAGATTCTTGTGCCGCTATTTCTTTCATTATTCTTCCTCTTATTGCTAATAGGCTTTATGTGTCTCGAATTGTTATGTGAACCTTTTGGTGTCTACCTCTATTGATGAGTCTATTGTTTCTAGGAAAGTCTATAAGAGTTATGCCATGTCCTTATTGCATAAAGTCTTGTCTTATAATTTTGTTGAACTTGGCATGGTGGGATTTGAGATCTTGGGGTGGATTGGTTACATGCATATCATGCTTCCATTGATTGTAGATCCCGTAAAGTTAGATTTCAATTCCTTAATGAGTCTGTATTTGAGTGGGAAAGTTGTAAAGTGGTAGTTAAGGGTAGATTCATTTCTTGTCTTAAGGCCCAAATTGATCTCTAAGGATTGCATTTACCATCTCATAAGGGTTAGGGATGATGAGTCTAAAGTCATTCCTATTGAGTCGGTTCCGGTGGTCAATGAATTTTTGATGTCCTTCCCAATATTTTGAATTTGTGGCAATGTATTTTGCTTGACTAACACCCCGGTTATATTTATGGATCTCATAAATAAGGTCTTTAACCATATCTTGATATGTTTGTGGTGGTTTTCAGTGATGATATATTGATTTATTTCCAGAGTGAAGAAGAGCTTGTGAATCATTTGAAGGTGGAGTTGCAATTTTGAAGGATAAGAGGTTGTTTGCTAAGTATGAAAGGTGTGAAATTTTAGAGAACAAAGGGGTGGTTCGAGAAGTACACCGGTTGGCTAGGTTGGGAATGAGGTTGGATGAAGTTGATAATGGTGGTGTAGTGGTTTTTGATGGTTCCAAATCTTCTTTGATAGAAGAGGTCAAGTTAAAGCAAGACCTTGATCCCGCCCTCCTAGGATTGAAAGATTTAGTGAAGGATGGCAAGGAAGGTGTTTTTTCCCAAGAGGGGAGATGGTGTCCTTGGGAACCGAGGTAGTCTATGTGTGCTTAATGTTGATCATTGGATTTACTTGAAAGTCCCACCCATTGAGGGTATGACCCGTTTTGACAAGAGAGGGAAGTTGAGCCCAAGGTTTGTGGGTCCTTAAAGGGTGTTGACAAGAATTGGTAAGGTTGCCTATGAGTTGGAGTCGCCTATGGATATGAACATGGTTCATCCGGTCTTTCATGTGTCAATGGGGAAGAAATCTGTGGGTGAATCGAGTGCTATAGAGCCCTTTGAGATTGGAGGGTTTTGTGGAGGATAATTTGACCTATGAGGAGGTCCCAGTGGAGATATTGGATAGACATTTAGGAAGGTTGAGAAACAAGGATGTATCATCTGTCGAGGTTCTTTGGAGGAATCAACAGGTTGAAAGTGCCACATAGGAAGTCGGAGCGGACATGAAGAAGAGATATCCATACCTCTTTTGTTCTATTCAAGCTTAGGATAGTAAACTAAGTCCTCTCTGTAATTTCAAGTCTAAGTTTCAGCCCTCATGACATTTTTGCATGCATACATGTCCATTATAAGAAGTTTTTGTGATTTTTGACATTCATATTGAGATTTTTGAAAATGATTTTTAAGTGTATTTGTTGCATTCATGTCGGAAAGATATCTTCATGATTACTTCTCTTATGCATGATTATTTGACATTAGGGGATGAATGTTCCCAAGGGAGATACTGAAACACCCCAAAAATGCGCTTCGAAACACCCATTATCGTAATTTCTATATATCTCAAAATCCGTGCGTGATATCAAAAATCTGACTTTATATTCTTAATCAGGATGCCAAATTGAGTGGGAAATGTGGTATAATACGAACTTTAAAAGACCCATAACAAAAAGTAATTTTTGCTAATTTTTCGCGGGACAGTGTCTGTCTGCGCCTTGAACGCGATGCGCCAGGGGCGCGGACTAGTGTTAGTTGCTCCTCCATGTTTGGTCAGCGTCACGAACCAGTGTAATATTTTCCCCAATTTTCTTATTCCGTCCAAAGGTGTTGGGGTAATAGCCTCATGCCTATTTAAACGTTAAATCTCTCATACTTAACCATTTTTCAACTCTATATCACTCAAAACACTCATAAAAACCTCTCCAAGACTTAACCAAATATCTCATTCCAATTTTAAGAATTTCAATCTTAACTTTGGGACTAAAGGGTTCACTTCAATCTCTAAGTTTTCTTCAAGCTTATCTCAAGAAAACTCAGGTTTAAGGTATGTGGGTCTCGTCTATTAGGTTCTCTTACCCATGGAGCCTAATCTCCCTTTTTATGAAACTTTGCATGTTTTCGAGTTGTCTTCCTTATGAGTATCTCTTATATGAATTATGAGCAAGAATTATGTTGGGATTTTATCAAAATATTGTAGATTATGCATGAGTATCTATTTTAAGCTTACACTATGAGTTGATCTTTGTCTATTGATACTATGCATGTTTTGAGCTATGAAACTATGAACTATTATGAGTCTAGATGATGGATTTCAAGGTACCCTATATCAGGGTTTTACTATATCTTGGTGGGTTGATTTGCATTAAGTTTACTCATCTTACTTCACTCTTGAATTGCATGATTTTGAACAAGTATCATGAACCACCTTGTGTTTGATAAAATGTCAAGTCGAGAATTCTCGAGTTGTTGATGATCTATTTCATGATTTACAAGTCAAGTGATTATATGATGATTAAGGGCTTTCACGTATGTATTGAATTCATGAAAATTATCTATGACTTTACAAGTTACAAGTTAGCCTTATTTCAAGGTTTTACCTCTTGTGAGCCATTCATGTTAAAGCAAGGGTTCATGTATGACTATGATCTACTCTCATGGTGTCATGTTATCATGTTTGGCTTGCCGTGGTAAGTAGGTCACACCTTGTTGAGGGAGCGTCATGCCTCGGTCACCTTGTCGAGGGAGTGTCATGCCTCGATCACCTTGTCAAGGAGGTTTCATGCCTCAATCACCTTGTCGAGGGGTGCCATGCCTCGGTTACCTTGTCGAAGGGGTGTCATGTCGCGGTCACCTTGTCAAGGGGGTGTCATGTCTCGATTTCCAAGTGGTAGGTCTATGTTAGTTAAGTTCTATTCACACGCATGTATTATGTACTATGCAAGTTGTATGATTTACAAGCATGTTTTACTTCAAGCATTGATCATGCATGGCATATTGAGATTATACTTATTCATTGCTTATGATTATGAATTTTGACTATATTGGCTTATGTCTTGTTGCATTGCATACTACATATTTAGTACATTCAAATGTACTAATGCATACTCTATGCCTACATGATATTACCATGTAGGGACCGGAGCATCTTTTGATCATCCTCCATGTGGCTAGTTCGGTACTTCGAAGATAAGCTTTGGTGAGTCCTCAAGTTTGAGGACACTATCCATGTTACTCTTGCTATTTTGAAATTTCTTTATGTTTAACACTTGTTACTATGAGGGTGAGCCCAGAAAGTGTCTTAGCCCCCACTCCATTGTATGTTAGAGGTTTTGAGCCCGGAAATTGTCTTGGCCCCATTCCGTTCTATGTTAGAGGTGTTGTTGGATATTATGATGTACTTATGCTATGAGCTTGACTGTTTTATGTTTTTATGAATATCAAGACTTTCCCTTAGTCCTGCTTCCCTTTTATTATATCATGTGATGTTTATTTTGCTTCCGCGACCAAGGATGTGTGAATGATATGCTACGAGGCTTGTTTGGGGTCCCTTTGGGTTCCCCATTTGTTGTGTCACGTCTAGGCCATAGTATTGGGTTGTGACAGCTTCTCTATTCTTTCATACAAATTTTTGTTTCATACAAGATCTAATTAGTTTTTCATATTTTTTACTAGAATATGTATAAGCAGCACCAAGTTGATGGTGATGAGAATGCAACATTAGTAGAAGTTCCTATATCTTATATATCACATCTGAAGAATCAGAACTACATGTTTTAGAGGTAAGCATTTAAAAAAATTATCTACTAATAAGGTGTTCCGTATTTTATTTTATTTTTTCAGTTGAAGACATGTATAAAAATCTTTTCACGAATTCTTGAATTTTTCAAATGTTGCGTGTTATGAAAGAAATATAACTGTTCTTCTCTAAAATTAAAAACATTTAGATTCTACCAAAGTAACAACAGTTAAATATATCATGCTGATTAAAATAAAAATGAACAATATACTTAGTGTAATTTCAAAAAATCAGGTATCAATAAAATAAAGTATACATAGACTTTACTATATCTTGTAAAAAGAATAGCATTTCCAATAGATCCTCAACTCAAGAAAAAAATAATTCATAGTAATTTTGAGATAGATGACCTAAAATATATATATAAATAACAGTAGTAGTGACAAATACTACTTTTAGAGGTTTTCTAACAAGCTAAGTCTAAAATCTATTTTCCAATAATAGATACGACCAAGTTAAGTCTTTTTCTTTTATTTTACCACTTCTTTAATTATTTCTACATTCAAGTAAAGAAATGGTAGGTCTTTTAAGATAACCTTCATTCATATGGTATTATTCCTTGTTTTAGAATTAACTATAATGTATGAAGACTCTTTCTAATTTTGGAAAGAGAATTATTTAAAACATTAATACATAAATATTTTTTTCTACATAGAAACCACGGATGATTTAAAAAATTACTATGACATCATTTTGATACAAAATTTGTGAGGAAATGAAAAACTTAAACCACCAGAGATTATGGTTTGTGTTGTAATGTGGATGATGCTTATGTATTTGAGTTTCCATTTTTAAGACTGAAGATGATGCTTGTGTTCGTATTAATAATCTAAAATACAATAAAACAGGATCAAAAAAATCTAATATCTAATACTTTAAAAGTACGGAGATCTCTAGAAATGTTGATTGAACTTGTTTTCGTTCATTAAAAGACTCTGCCTAAACAAAATTGGTAATTGCTATTTTTATTAAATTATTATTTAATTTTTTTTTATAATATTCAAATTAAGGTGTCATGAAATATATTATAAGAGAAAAATATTAAAAATCAAAAAGTTCTAAAATATTTGATAAGAGCAAAATATACGATAAGAGGTATTAGAAAAATTAGTAATTAAGAAGTCCTAAAATATATGTTTAGAGGAAATATATTTAAAATTGAGGAGCTCCAAAATCTTTTCTATATCTATAGTCATGATTATTTCAATCTCCCTGTCTTGTTAGAAATCTTTTAATTTTAAAATTTTCTTTTTACCTCTAATAAAATAATTTATAATCACACAAATGGTTTAATATTATTTTACGCCACAAATTTCATAAGTCTTTTTTCTTAAGCATCATATCAAGTCAAACGATGTCACATAAAATAAGATGAAGAGAGTATCTCGTTGCAATTCTAGGAGAATAATGATATTAGAGTTAAGGTCCGGAAGTAGAATCAAACTGAGAGAAAATTTCAATTGAGGTAGTAAGCGTGAGGATATGGAATTTTACATTTCAAGGGCAAGTATGTGCCTCATTGAATAGCAAGGGTAATACAAAAATAGTATGAAGAAGAATAAATATAACTTTTTTGTAAGAGTAGTATAAGGATAAATATGTTTCTTTTTTGTTTTTAAAACTTCGTAATAAATTAAAGTAAGTCAAACAATCCCAGATAGTAACTAGTAACTCTCTCTATTGCAAAAAATAATGACCTACTTTTCTTTTGGATTTGTCTAAGAAAGATTTCTTTTTAGTTTGTCTAAAGAAAAATGATCCCTTTTCTTTTTTGGTAACATTTCAATTTCAGTTTTCCCCTTGCCATATTTAAGCAACAAGATTAAAAAATATTTTAGCACATCTAGTATAACTTCAATTGAAGATCAAAAGATTAAACGTTTTTTAAATTTTCCTAAACTTACACAGTTCTTAACTTCATTGTAATAAAAAAGAGTCCAAGTTATACATGGTATATTATAGAGGATTTATAAACTGTAAGGGGTCGTTTAGTACAAAAATTGTAATGCCCGATAAAATTATCGGAGTACCCCTAGAGGAGAGACGTACGCATAACGCGTCTTCCCATGCTCCAATGGTAAATCTGTGGCGGGATATACGATCAGCATGAAAAATTGAGCGGAAAAGTGGTCTCAGTTGATTTTTAGAGTAACCGGATCAAAAGATAAATTTTTTATGCAAAAATAAAAAACAGTGAGGGCGCGCGACAGGTCTGTGATGTGCAGCTACCATGGACCAACACTTAATTTTGTTCTAAAATTTTCTATGGGATTGAAAAGCTCGTTCGAAGAATTTTCGGCAAAAAACACCAAAATCATACCAAGTCCGCGACCGGACATGCATGTTCTGAGGCGAACTTCTTTTCTTAATTTCGTGAGGGGTATTCTAGAACTTTCCCAACCCCTCCCAAACTCAAAACACGATCAAAATGTGTCATTTTGAGCATAAAAAGGGTTTTAAACCCATTCTAATTCCTTTCTAAGTTCTTAAAAAAGACTAGGGCTAATAAGAAGAGAAGATGAGCGTAAAATTTAGGAGTTTGAGGAGAATTCTTGAGGTTCATTGTCAAAAGTTTCACACGAGTTATATAAGCTAAACCAAAATATGGGATTGTTCTTTCATGTGCCCCATAAATGGTAATAGAGGAGTAGAGAGTTCATGAGTTTTCATATATGTTTCTTGAAATATTTTCTTGATTTTTTTCTTAAAAATTATATCTATTACATGTATTTTCATATATTGATGATTATCATAAACTTGTTTTCTTGAATTGAATACGTTTTATGAGATATTGTATAAACCTTGTATGTTGATTTGTGAAAGCATGCATGAATGAACCTAGGGATGGAGTCTAGATCCTTGACTTGAGTATGTTGATGGTAATCTTGATGTGAGTACGAGGTTGAGTTAATTGAGCTTGATGGTTCTATTAGTCTTCATAATTGAATTCTTGAGTTTTGTCTAAATGACTTCTTCTTATTGATGATCTGAGTCCTTGAGTTCTTAATGAGAATTGAGTTAACTGAGATGAGTTAAAGTCCCTGAAATAATAGAGGAGCTTGAGTTTGAATTAATGAGATGATGAGAGTCTCCATGAGACTGATTGAGTTGAGGAGCGCCTCCATGAGGCTAATTGAGATGAGGAAGATTCTTATGAATATTGTGTTAGACCCCGTTTTCTTTAAATTAAGGGTAATTATTCAATTGGGGAAATTTTGTTGTAGATATCGTGTAATTTGAACTTAAGTTTATTTTCGGTGCATGATTAGAGTATCAAGTGAAATTGGCGTGAATAATTAAGTTT
>JAABOM020060013.1:0-12250 GCA_011800125.2 Solanum clarkiae
ATATAAAAGCACTTTCTTTTTAAATTTGACTAAAAAAGGTATGATAAAATTGAAATAGATGAAGTATTATATTTTTAATTTAAATTTAATTTTTTGAATGAGAGCAAAAAGAATCAGTTCGAAGTTATATATGTATATAAACATCTGATGTGTAGATTTTATTTAATTGTTAGGAAATATTATGAAATTAAAAAGGATATGTACATGGAAAAACACCTGCAATTTTTTCCTGTGAAGTTATAACGATAACTAATGTGTACCATTTAAATAAAATTTCTTCCATTTGAGATGTTTGTAGTTGAAATTTGTAATAAGCATGGCACTAATAATGATTAATATCACTATCTTTGTATTTTATTTTCACATAATATATTTTTTATAAAATACAATTATACTATTTAATGACGACTATTATAATAAGGTCATTTTGTAAAAATAATGAGTTTTATGATTGTTATAAATGAAATATTGTTATAAAAAAAGTAACATATAGTATGAAAATTGATCTTGGAAAACAAAATCATTACAATAAAATATTATTATAATGAATAATTGTTATCACAAGATTTAGTTATATTAATAAGGAAAATTAAACTAATACACGACTTATATTTGTCTATTTTCAGAAAATACCAACTCTTTATTTTAATAACATGTTTCTATCTTTTCAACTTCTCCCACACCTTTATTGATACACTCTCATGCTGCCGCTTTTATTCCCCCAACTGACGCCTAATTTCCTTATCAATTGATTGATTACCTTTTTAACATTATATTTAAAAAATAATTTTAAAAAGTTAAAATTATACTAATACACGATTTCCCCCTATTTTTCATTCTACAACCAATTCAATTCCAACAAGTTATCTTCTTTGCCCCAAACTCTCCATGGCTATGGAGAATTCCCCATCATCCTCACAGCACACAACAAACAAACTCACAAATAATAACCAAACTGATGAATCAAACAAAAACCAAAGTGATATTGCGCAGTCATCAGGCACTAGAAAAAATGAGCATCCGACTCCATGGATGTTGATTTTGAAGCAACCACACCAAAATCAAGCATGTAATCATATAATAAGTGTAGGAAAAAAAAAAAGAAAAACGGATTACCAGCAAAAAGGGCAAAATATCTGCAAAAAAGCCTAGGAAACCTGCCAAAGTGACATCACGATCACCATTGCGAAAGGTTACTATTTTTCTTAGTGTTGTTTTTTTTGTTCAAACAGATCTTGTATCAAAACTATTACATTTAATGGAGTGAACCCGTGCCTGTTAAATGTTGTTGTTAAAGATTTTTTTTGTATCATTTATGTAGCGTATATAGCAAATATTTATTTGTATCAATAATCAATCAATCAAAAGTAATGTTCTCTATTTTATTCAATACTGTATCAGTATGTTATGCGTTTGTTCTTTGATATTTGCGTCAACACGCAGTTCATGTATCAGTATAGGAAAATATATTCAGACTTGTATCAACACACAATCTCTTGTATCAACAGTTGCAAAAAAGTCTAATTTATTTGTATCAATATCTTACATTTCATATAACTTAATCAATATTGATATATGTTGCAATAAGGCTACGAATACTGATACAAATGTTAATGAATTCACATGTATCATGTATATACTTGTATCAACATGCAGTTACTTGATTTATTTTTAGCACTGATACACTTAGCATATTTATTTTGGTACTGATACACCGATGCAACTGAGTCTTACTGTGTATCTACATATTTCATTACTCGAAATTTCTGGCATGTGAGAATAGATTCCAAGCAACAATTTTTTTCTTGTAGTGTTGATAACTCACTGTTCATGAATAATAACAATGTGTTGTTTATTGTTATTACATCTATTGTGTAGTTCTTTTTAGCATCTACAACAATTGATATTCTATTTGAATAAAATTTAGAAAATTTTATATCAATGCAAGGTATAAACTATGTCATAAAGCAAGTTCCCAGGCATTCGTTAAGGTTTGGAGTAACAAATAGATGGGATTATATTGTAGACATCAAAGCATCCATTAGTGAAGCTGTATTAGACTTGTTTCGTCAGTCTATTTTTGGCCCTTATTTGGACATGCCCGTGGCAAGTTTTCAAGGTCAAATAATGAAGTGTCTTCTGTTGATGGAGACTGAGCACGAAAATGAAGATGTAATACACATTAGACATGGAAAGGATAATGTACTTGTATTCAGTTAGAGAAAGTTTTCAATCATCATCGGACTGAATTGTACCGACAACGTCAATGATTTTCGATATACCGATGCCCCCTCTCCCCAGTACGATTTTCATGGGGGATTGATATGTATGACAGACTAATTAAAGGCTTCAAGCAAAACTTCAATGTTGGAAAATAATTTTATCGATTATATGACATGTCATACACTCTTAACGTTTGGATATATAAATGCTCTTCAAAAGTTACCAAAGATATTGTTGTTAAAAAAGAAGGCAATCGCATCCCAAGAATTCTGAATTGACAAGTTGTTGGACAGAAACAAAAAATTGAGACTTTCCTGTCTACTATGTTCATAAAGATACTTATATTTATATTACAATCAAAATCTTTATATGATTTTCAATCTTCTTAAATGACTGATACAAAAAATAAATATAAACTATTGATACAAAAAAAAAAATGATGCACAATATGATACAAGACAAAATTGTCTTACTGATGCAAATCATTTTGTATCAATTATTCATAGTTTATAACAAATGTATCAGATACAGGATGCACTAAAGTGTCTCAAGCATATTATTGTATCAACATATAATAATTTGATTATCTCCAACACTGATACATACTTAAGAAACTTTTGCAGTTATTTGCATGTATCAATAACTTACAAAATTTTGATTGATAGACTATTGACTCCTCACTGCGTAGCAACACTGTTTAGTACACAAGTTGATTTTTTTTTCACAGGTCCCATATTCCAATATAGTTACATCCGCTGAGGAATTGACATCTCTCCAGCTACAAGACCTGGTAGATATTCCTGAACTTGTACCAATCATGTCGTCTACGCCATCAACAACACGTGTTCATTTGAATCGTTCGGGGAAAAAGTATTGTCTGGTTTTGAAAATTTCAGCACTGAACCACCTGAACACTTGTTAAGAAGATCAAAGCGCATTGATGATAAGCGCATTGGTGATTCAACCCCCCCACACAACCACCAAGCAAGAGGATGGTTGCAAAAGAAAAAAACGGACCCTGTACAAACTCCAAAGAATAGAAAGCCCACACTTCAAGCATAAGTCCATAGAGAGGATGAAGCACATCCATCAGCATCTTCTCCTCTGTACCAGTAACACCCTAAGTAAAACATGACGACACAAGTGAATTGAAGCAAGTCAAGCACTAAGGAGATATGTGTGTATCAGTAGTCGCTTCATTTTTAGTATAGAAACATAATTGACAGTTACTCAAATTTTATTTTATTTTTTTAAGACTGACTACAAGTTTAATGAACTTGATCTTAACATCAATGGACTTGATCGTAAGGTCAACGGTCTTGAACGTAAGATCAGTGCTCTGGTGGCTCTGATAAAATCAAGTCATAAATATACAATGAGAGTTTTTGGGGAAAATGTCCCCATTTATGAGGAGTTAACAATCACACATTTAACAAAATTAATTTACTGGCCTCATTATGTACATTCTTTGTGTGGATTTATTTTGAATTATTTATAGAATTTATAGGATGTTGATGCGTACCAGCATCGACTACATATGATGACTCTGATGAGAGGGAGCCTCATGATCAGAATGATAATATAGTGACTCTCCGTTGAAGCCCTGCTCCTGCAAATTTCATAGATGTTACAGAAGAAGAATACCATTCTTCTAATGTAACAAAGGTATTTATTAGTTCTTTTATATAGTGTATCAGTGGATTTCAATATAGCATCAGTTTTAATGATACACAAAATACATTTTAAAAAGAAATCATTATCATTTTTATAGGTTTTTCCAACATTGAAAGATCTGTCCATAATTGAAGAAGTTGTTGAACTACAACAACAGGCCCAACATACAGAACAACCAAAGGTAATTGTATCCATACACACTCAGATTGTATCACTATCTACTGATACATTCAATGATTTTTATTTTTTTATAAAATGTGATGCAACAAGCTTCAGAAGTTGCACCAAAACAGCAAATTTCATCAACTGGTGAAGAGATTGAGCATACTTCATTTGAGTTCAATGTACCATAGATCGAGAGTGACAAATCAAAAAAATGATCCATCGGTACAACCTTTTCCAGATTTACTTTATTTTAGTTAAAGTTTTTTTGTACTGCTTATCACTTACAACTTGTTATCTTTTAACTATAGGATTTCACTATTTCCTTAATATTAAAAAAAGGAATTAATGCTGTAGTTGAAGCATTGCTGGGACAAATTAATACTGTAGTTGAAGCATTGCTGGGACAAATTCGTAATCAATCACCCGCAACACACACTCAACCTGATACGAAAAAAAAACAGATGATGATTTATTCTTCCTCAGAGATAGTCAACTCCCAACCACTCCCTTGCACAGACCTTGTGCTGCATAGTTCAATTCAGACACCGGGACCACATATCAGACAACCATTTCTGAATAAATTTGGATTATCTAAAAAGGGCAAGAAAAAGGACATTAAATCCTCGACTGAGATACTCGTTTGATAGTTACGCTATATATAACAATCCTTCACAAGGTATAATTGATTAATTCAAGGAATTAATTAAGAAAGGTCTCAAGATATATCATGTAAACAAGTAAGTATATTTTATGTTTATTGAAGTGGATATATAATAGACTCTAATCTAATTTTTAATATAAACCAACACTAACTGCCTTAAACATGCATGTACAGGGCACAAGATGTTGAACATTACAAATCTAAGCAATCTTATATGGGATTTGAAACAATGGACTTTGTTGTTGCATTTTCACAGAACAAAAATTGATTCTATAATATGTTGCAAAGGAATCGATGCTGGACTGACGAGGTAAATATCAGATTAATTCAATGTTTTTATGTAAATCAACAACACATTTATCTTACTAATTGATTGTCTGTATTGCGTACTATGATCTGTTTGTATGAGCAATTTATCACACACTTGACTGATACATAATCTTATTATATTTCACTGATACACTATTCAATAAATGATTTCAGATTTGTTTGAGAGTTTATTGTATTTGCCTGTATCAACAATAATAATGCATTTACTGATACATCACTTTAAGATAATTCATTGATACACTTCTGACTAACTGTCCATGTTCATAATTTCTCAACCATGCTGCCTAAATTCATGAAATGTTATTTTTCTGATAGTCAAGGCTGACTCATATATGCATCAGTCATTTTTGTATTTTGTTTGAAGTTTATTACATCACTATTGACCTCAGTAATTCAGCCAATTTTCCTTTCATGAATTTTTGTGTTATTGTAGCACATCGATGTTGTCTTTTACTACCTTCATAAGAAATTCAAGTATCAATTCAACAATATCTACAGATACACAATAATCAAGTGTTTCTTCAAAAATTTCACAAATGCCACATATGCACGGTATTACCCAAGCGCGACAGATGTCAATCTTGATACACAAGAAGACTACGAATGTGGATATGTTATAGCTAGACATGAGATGGCCGTGCCTAAGGGCATATCGGTTTATCAAATATATAATAAATGGGTTTTTCTTTCCCTCTTCCTATCCATGACATTTAGTGAATGATGTTTACATTCCTATAAAATATGAGGACCGATTTCACTAGATATTGGTTGTTGTTGATATGAAAGACAGAGTAATTTGTGTGTTTGATTCATCCGCTGGCACGAGGCATCATAGTACACCACCAGAAATAAAAAAGAATGACAATTATGCTATCTAACTATCTAATTGATATAAATTTCTATGTAAAAACTACATGGACAGATTTTACAGCATTGGCTACACATAGAGATTTGTTTACAGGAGAAATTCTTGGTCCACAACATCCATTTGGTATTGAATTAGTTCAAGACCTTGCACATCAAGGTTCTGACAGCCTGTAAGTACTCATGATCAGATGCAATCCTTGTATTGTTATGATTTTTTTCAAAATTGAGTCATTATCATTAAATGCAGTGATTGTAGAGTGTTTGTAGCTGCATTCGCAGAGTATCTCAGCAATGGGATATCAATACTATTCAGTTCACTCGACGTAGATTACCTACGAATCTGGTATGCATCACTTTTGTGGAAGTACGAAATGCAAAAACATAAAGGATACGTGAGCGAAAATGACGACCCTCCAAGGCCCAGGACTGGATTTGTACAGTTAGACATGGAAGATGTTGTGAACATAGGATAGTTTGCCTATTTAAATATTATCAATTTTATGTTTTTTCTTTTGAAATTCTGTTTGGTAGGACTATTATGATCAAACTATTAAAATCAACCCACCACTGATACTATCTTATATTATATTTTAAATTCCAATTAATTTTATCTCCTCTAGTTTGTTGATTTTGTATTTTGAATTATTGATAAATTTACATTGTCATTTCTCTATAAACTGTAAGTTTAATACTTCAACATTTTGAAAATAAGCATAGGATATATGTCTCAACAAATAGAACAATTCATACTGATACATAGAACAATGAATACTGATACAAAGTTGTTACACAATGACACTGTCAATAAAGAAAGAAGAATATAGTTTACTGATACATAACAATTTATATATTCAATAATGATATATCAAGCAATGAATACTGACACACAATTGTTACAAAATAACACTGTGAATTAATCAATAAAGAAAGAACTGTATAGTATACTGATGCATAATATTCTATATAATCAATACTGATATACAAAACAATGAACACTAATACACAGTTCTTACAAAATGACACAGTGATTAAATAAAGAATAAAGTATAATTAGAGCTTCAACATTTTGTCAATGTTCTCACAAATGATTTGCCAACTAATAAATGAAAAAACACTCAAATATCTCAACATAAGTTTTGTTACAGATTATGAATTGTTTCTACAACAACAACAACAATAATATTACCCCAATGCCTCAAAGGCTCCCGTCCATTGTGGGGTAAGGGGGGTCGGATGTACGCAACCTGACCCCTATGTTTAAAAACATAGCGCGACTATTTTCGGATGACCCATGATGAGCATCGAAAGCTACATAGACTAACTGCTACTTCACAACTGAAAGAAGCGCAAATAGTTTAAAGAGCCATTTTGCTTTATTCCATCATACCCCAAAGCCAAAAAATAGTGAATCTTTGGCTCCATCCGAGATTGATGAAAAAAGATTATGGATTGTTTCTATTTTGATAAAATGCAACAAAGGTAAACTAAAAACAATAACAGAAAATCAAAACAAATCTATGTGTCATTTCTCCATAGGAAAGAAAGCCCATTTTCTTCTATTGTGTCCCTCATGCCCATACTTTCCACATATATTTGTGTTAACTTTTATTTTTTTTGTCGACATGCATCTTTCTTTCCTTCCTTGGCTTACCTGGCAACCTTTTGTATTTTGGTGGCAGTAGAATTTCCTCCAAAACATCCTTTGGTGCAGTCCAGTCAATCTATCTGGCATTAGAACCATCAGAACTTTATAAGTGTTAGCTAACGCTTCAGGCTTGTAGTAATCAGAGCAATATGAATGAATATTGGTTACATTTTTTACTTTAAATACAGCTATCGCATGCGAACAAGGAATTTCGTCAAACTGGAACCTTTCACAACTACATGATTTTCTTTCGAGACAAACAATATATTTTCTGCCAAATCGTAAACAAAAAATATATTCTGAAGAAAATACAACCTACCACATTTATAGTTTCGTTAACTATGTCTAATCACAACAATAAACGAATCAAAACATATCAATCATATTTATGAAATAATAAAGAGTCTGAACAACAATTAGTATATAACAGTGGATATTTAAAAAAAATAGAAATAAGAAATATCCGTACCCTCATCATTGCACATTTTATTGTATTCTCAACATGAATATCTTTGAATTTTCTACCAAAAAAATCCTTGTGTATGATGCATTCTATTTATTTTTGCAGTTCCATATACTAAAAAAATTCTAGCTTCCTCCAAAAAAATTAAGAATAGGCAATTGCCTAACCTCCACAAGACAACCATTTGTACATTCTACTATGTTCGAAGTCATCATCCTCCACCTATTCATCGTTACATGTACTCTTGATCATTTTTTATACCCAATATTTTCAAGGTAATCCTTCACTCTATGATCAATTTTGTTCACCTTCACCGTAATCCTATCAAAATTTTCCTTTCTAAATATGTCAATCCATCCACAATGTGGAACACCTGATAAAATAATATCCACACTCTTCATGATGCTTTCATTTTGATCCGATACAACACACATTTGATCTCTTACTCCAAACACATTTCTGAACTACTCGAAGAACCAAGTCCACAACACATCATTTTCTATGTCAACAACAGCATATGCTGCTTCAAAATTAATTAATTATAAGAGAAGTCACATTCCAAAGGATATTGTGGAGGATGTTCGGGCTACGTATGGGGTGAAAATTTTGTATTAACAGACTTGGGTACGAAGGAAAAAGCGTTGGAGATGTTGAGGGATAAACCTGCTGACGGGTATAGACAGATGCCTATATATGTACACATGCTAAAAACTGTTTATCCGTATTCTTACATAACAACGAAAAAGTCAGAAGAGAACAAGTTTATGTATCTGTTTGTGGCATTAAGGCCACTGATGAGAGGGTATAAATTATGTAGACCAGTAGTGGTTGTCAATGGTGCTTATCTAAGTGGTGCATCTAAGGGGAAATTTATATCAACAAACACACTGGACGATGCAGGTATGATACTTTTTTTAATTTTATTTTAATATTTAATTAAAAATTAAATCATATATCATTATTATAAAATATGCGTAACGAGTTATTCTGTGTTTTACATTTTTAAAATAAGGATGCAATTACCTCTGACCTTTCCACCCTAAAATTGAAGCCATTAATTATCTTGTATTACCCCATCAGTGCAACCAAAGTAGCTTTGTCCTTAAATATTTGTTTCTCCTTGTTCTCTACAGCAGTTGCATCAATGTCAACTTTTGATACATACAATTCATATGAAGAACCAAATTTATTTGATTCAATCAAACCAATTATGTCAGACTCATTTTGTTGAAGTTTAATACAATTAATAGCCTCATTCGCTGTATCAACAGCTTATAACTCCGCGTCCACTAGATCAACTATATCAATACAGATTGTGTACATATTAAAAACTGATTCTTTTTTTTCTTACTTCAACATATAACATTACACCCATATCATTACGAATTGTGATTGGTGATGAATTGCCTTCAGTCATATACCTGATCAGTAACTTCTTTCTATGTTTGTCGATGCCCAACTCCACAGCGATGGTTGCTTTCAAATTAATGAACGATATACTTTCTCTTACTACTATTTCATCACTCTTATATCTTACTAGACGATATTATTTTTTCAAATTCCTGAATGTCGCAGCAGGATCGAGATATTCATGTTGTTTAAATTTGTGAAAAAAGGACTAATATGTTTTCTTGGATTTTTTCCATTTGATCTCCCCGTCAAGATTTTTTTTAGTTTGAATTTTTAAAATTCCCAGCCTGTTACACATACACAGCTAATCAACTAAACCAATGTAAATGTTCACACATGATTTGTGGGATCAATTTTTAATTATAGTAACAAACCCTTTTTTAATGCAACTAATTGAATTTACCTAACTTTTCGACTTGTATTAGTTTTTAGCTCGTGTATCAACTAACCTTTAAGAAAGTGAGATTTTCTGTAATTATAAAAAAAATCGAGACAGAATGAAATTAGGACCATAAAATATGGAATTTAAATAATTTATACTATTACTAAAGTTGATATTTTTGTTGGGCCATTGAGCCTGTGTGCAAACTTATTGAGGATTTTGTTGATGTTGTGGAATTCATATTATCTCAAGGCCAAAGTGGGGCTATCATAGAAAATGTGGCCATTGATGTATGATTCAAAATTCAAACTTCATGAGGAAGCAACTTAGGTTGCCATATGGATTTTTCTCATTATCTACTTCCTATATACTTTGTTGGAGAATCATTATTTGCTCTAGTTCTATGTCACAATTCAGGCCTAGAATCTAGTCGTAATACGGTGAATGTGGAACCTGAAGGCACTCCATCCAAGTCTTTTAGCATAATATAAGCATAATAAGATAATAAAGTATTCATTATAAATAAAGTAAGTGAAAATAAGTCTCAATAGGCAAAGCTAGAAATAAATTCAAGAACTTTTCTAATAAAGGGATTACATCACCATGTCCAATCAAGCCTCTACTTAGCTAAATCTTAATGGGGTCTAAAATATGCTACTATCTCACCATCAATAAAAGAAAGAAAATACAAGTCTAAACCATAATGACACAAAGCATGAGATAAAGGCTTGTCGCCGAATCATGGGAACTCACCAAGTCTTCAAGAGGTAGAATCCAATTCTAGCCACAATAGTGAGGAGTTGCATCGTCGACCGTCCTTAGATGGTTAGATCATATAGGAAAAGAGTATTTGTTAGTAAATTTGATTGCGCTAAGTATGTAAGCATACAATGCATCAAATAAATATCATAACATAATAAAAATATGCATAATTATATTAATAGAACAAGGCATAAGAGACAATGAATGATAAATGCATCTTTAAAATCATGAATGGAAGCACTATAAAATATTTCATAACCTAGCAAACATAATATGTGGGAATAGGACCATAATCGACAATAAGTGTCACGATCCAAGCCTAGGGCCTAGACGTGACACGGTGAATGGGAAGTCTAGAGACAACCCAAACAAGCCTCTTAGCATATCATATACACATCCTTGGTTGCGAAAGTAAAGTAAGACAATAACAAAAGTCAAGTATTTAAAAAGGGGAGGGGGACTAAAGGAAGTCTTTCATAATCATAAAACATGAGTAGAGTTCCCGTAACCATATACAAACATAGTATCCAATAACACCTTTACTTAAGAATGGAGCGGGGGCCAAGACACTTCCCAGGCTCAGCTTCATGATAATAAGTATCCAACATAAGGAACAAGTCTCAACATAGCATGAATAAAATAGATATTATCCTCAAATCAGTTGAGGGCTCACCAAAAGCTTTCTTCAACTGAACCGAACTAACCATGACGAGGATGATCAATAGGAGCTCCGATTCCTATATGGTTATATTATGTAGGCATAGAGTATATGTTAGTACTTGGAATATACTAAGTACGTGGGATGCAATGCAATAATGATATAAGCCATAATATTCAAAATGCATACATATAGACAATGGATATAATTTCAATATGACATGTATGACCAATTCTTGTAATAAAACATGCATGCAAAACATTTAACTTGCATAATATATCATACATATGTGGGAGAAGACCTTAACCGACATAGACAAAATGAGCTACTACTTGGAATCCAAGGCATGACACCCTATTGGTGAGGTGATGAGGTATGACATCCCCTTGATAAGGTGACCAGGCATGACATCCTCCGGCGAAGTTTGGTCTGCTTTCCAAGATAAACCAAACATGATAACATGATAACATGAAATAGATGGATCTACTAGTAAAGCCCATTTAGGGAAATAATATCATCCTATGGTGGCACATAGTTTAGAGACTAAAGACTTTATATAAGGACCCCTTGAGTTGAAGCCCCATCTTAAGCGTCAATTGGTGCTAAGTCTAATTTCATGGAATACTTGAAATAATCATAAGTTTAATAATAACATTAGTAACTTTTAAGAGACATGATAACATGACATGAGTAGCTCATTCACATACTTGACCTCTACTAGTGAGCTTAACTTGAACTTGAACATGAGGGTAAAATAGTAATCATGCTTGATTCCTCAACTTGACATGAATAGCTCACAAGAGGATAAAATCTTGAAATAGGGCTCAACTTGTCACTTATATAATTATAGATATTTTTCATGAATTTAACACATGTTTGGGAGCCCATAATTATCATGAAATCACTTGACTTGTAAATCATACAATAGCCTTTCAACAACATAAAAATACTTGTCATGTAAATTTATACAAAAGTCTCTCATCAAAATCAAGAATCCTTGTCAAGTAATT
>JAABOM020060014.1:0-12249 GCA_011800125.2 Solanum clarkiae
CTCTTGATTAGATACATGTATCTTGGACTAGGTTCATCCTCCTTTATTTAATTTTTTGAGTCTTCCAATCTTCTTTATTGAATTTGGTTTAATTTTCAACACTCCCCCTTAAACCAAATTCTCTTCTACCAATCATGCCAAGCAAACTCTTGATCTTCCGAAAAACATCGGTCTTCAAAGGTTTTGTGAAAATATCAGCGATTTGATCTCCTGTCATCACATATGATACTTCGACTTCCTTCTTCTTCACTTGTTCTCAGATAAAATGGTATTGAACATCAATATGCTTGCTTCGTTCATGAAAAATTGGATTTTTCGCCAATGCCATAGAAGAAACATTATCGACAAAAGCCTCTATTGCTTCCTTTTGCTCCACATGAATATCTTTGAGCAATCTTCTAAGCCATGTTGCATGACAAACATATGACGATGCAGCTACATATTCAGCTTCACACGTTGACAGTGTAACACTATGTTTCTTCTTTGACCAACATGTGAAAGCAATGTCACACAAGAAAAATCCAAAGCCTGAAGTGCTTTTTCGATCATCGATATCTCCCCCATAATCACTTTCCGCATATGCTTTAAGTCGAAAATCTTTAATTTGATAATAATGTAAGTCATGAGTAATAGTACCTTTGATGTAGCATAGTATCCTTTTTGCAGCTTTGAGATGAGTCGACTTCGGTTTCTCCATGTATCGACTCACAACTCTGATACTATGCATGATGTTCGGTCTCGTGCATGTTAAATACCTCAAACTCCCAATCAAGCTTCAATAGTAAGTTGGATCGACATCCTCACCATCATCGAACTTTGATAATCTTACTCCAAGCTTCATTGGAGTATTGATCGATACACAATTCTTCATGCCAAAATTTTCAAGAAAATGTTCAGCATATCTTCTTTGGGAAATAAAAATTCCCTCTGCACTTTTCTTTACTTCGATGCCAAGAAAATTTTTCATGACACCATTATCCGTCATCTCAAATTCTTTCACCATCGATGCTTTGAAAGCATCAAGTAATTCTTGACTATTCCCTGTTAAAACAAGATCATCAACATACAAACAAGCCAATAAGATGTTACCTCTCTCTTGCTTCACATATAGTGCATGCTCATATAGATATTGAGCGAAGCCATTTGCCTTGAAATAGGCATCGATTCTGGAATTCCATGCTCTCGATGCTTGCTTAGGCCCATAGTGAGCTTTCTTCAATTTCAACACTTTATCTTCATGTCCTTTGACAAGAAATCCAGGGGGTTGATCGATATAAATTTCTTCATCAAGAAAGCCATTCAAGAATGCCGGTTTGGCATCCATTTGATAAAGTTACCAATGATTTTGAGCAGGAACAGAAATGATTAATCAAATGGTTTCTATACGAACTACCGGAGCGAAAACTTCATCATAGTCAATACCTGGTTTTTGCTTGTAACCTTTGGCAACAAGTCTTGCCTTGTATCTTGTCACCTCTCCTTTCTCGTTCTTCTTCACCTTGTAGACCCATTTAACGCCAATAGCTTTCTTATCTTCTGGAAGAGTAGAAAGCTCCCATGTTTGATTCTTCTCAATAGCGTCAATTTCTTCGTTCATGGCTTTTCTCCACTTTTCTTCTTTCGATGCTTCTTCAAACGTAAGTGGTTCACAATCTGCAAGGAGATACACAAGATGCATCTCCTCAATGGCTTTATAAACTTCGGACAATCTCCTCATTCTTGGAGCTTGTGGTTCATCGACTTCACCTTAGGATAAACTTGGAGATAAAATTAGAGGAGAAGATGTCAACTCCACTTGATAGACATCACCACGAACATTTTTTTCTTCCTTTGAAGCATCTTGCCATATGCCATGTTCATCGAATTTCACATCTCTACTAATATGTACTTTCAAAGTGTCAGGATTAAATAATCGATAAGCTTTCGATGAAGTGTCATAATCGATAAAGATGAGCCTTTTGCTCTTGTCTTCCAACTTCGAACGATTTTGATCCGGGACATGAGAATAAGCAACAGTCCCAAATATTCTCAAGTGTGTGATGCTTGGTTTTCTTCCAGTCCATGCTTCATGAGGAGTTACATCATGAACTCCATAAATGGGGCATCGATTTTGAAGATAGACGGTACATGCAGCAGCTTCAGCCCATAGCTCCTTGGGAAAGTTTTTGCTTTTCAACATGCTTCGAACCATGTCGAGAATGGTTCTATTTTTCCGTTTAGAAATGCTATTTTGTTGAGGTGAATATGGTGTCATCAAGAATCTTCGAATTCTGTGAGAGTTACAGAATCTGTTGAATTCAGTTGATGTGAATTCTCCACCACGATCGCTTCACAATGCCTTGATGTAAAAACCACTCTCCTTTTCAACAAGCAATTTGAATTGCTTGAATTTCTCAAACACTTCTGATTTTTCCTTCAAAAAATTACACCCAAGTGTGTCGAGTAAAATCATTAATAAATGTAACAAAGTATCAACGATTACCGTATGACTGAGGTTTGAATGGTCCAGAAACATCAGAATGAATCAACTCCAGTGGCTTCTTTGCTCGATACATTGTTTCCTTGGGAAAACTACTTCTTGGATGCTTGCCAATTACACATCCTTCGAATAATCAATCGAAGTGATCGATATGTGGTAATCCATGAACCATCTTCTTACAAGAGAGCAAATTGAGTCCGGCGAAGTTAAGATGGCCGAACCTCAAATGCCAAAGCCATGAAGGATCATTGACACACGCCTTGAGACATTGAGACATCTCATTCTTTATGTTGAGCATAAACATTCGATTCTTTGACATCTTCACATTTGCAATAACTCTACAATTTCGATCTCCTAGTACAAGACAGAGATCCTTCATGTGGACGGAATATCCTTTCTCCAGAAGTTGTCCCAAACTCAAAATATTACTTGTTATTTTCGGAGTATAATACATATTAGTAATAAAATGACGTGTACCATTTTTCAATCGAATTGTAATCGTACCGTTTCCTTCAACAAGTATCTTGGAGTTATCACCGAATGAGACTTTGCCTGTGATAGACTCATCCAATTTAATGAACATCTCTTTCCTCCCGCACATGTTATTACTTGCGTCGGTATCCAAGTACCATAATTCGCTGTTTTCTCCACCATCCTTTTTAAAGGCCAATAGAATAGCTTGGTTGGTATCACTTACCAAATTAGACTTCTCTTCAACATCATTGCTTTCTTTATGCCAACAATTAGAAGCATAATGGCCAAGTTTATGGCAATTATAACACCGAACTTTAGATTTGTCATACCATGGATTTGGCTAATTTCTTCCTCGACCACGAACACTTCTTTGATTCTGGGATTGATCATTGTTTTGATGATAGTTTCCTCTGCTTCGTCCATGTCTTCTTCCTTGGAATCGACCTCAGCCTCGACCTTGATCATGAGTCGATGCTCGATTTTGCACATGGTCTCTCTTTTGCTCCTTCTCATCTTGAATGATCAGCTTTGCTTGAAGTTCTTGCTCCAGTGTCTTCTCCTCATTCCTCTTCTTACGGTGTTCATGTGCCACCAGGAAACCAGCAAGTTCATCGATGGTGAGCATTGCTAGATCCTTTGATTCTTCTATTGAACATACAAAATTCTCGAAATTATCGATTAACGACCTCAGAATCTTGTCCATAACTCGTGCATCAGATAGTTATTCTCCATCTCGATTTAATTGATTCACCACAGTTTGAACATGCGTGATGTATTCGGACACTCCTTTGGACTCCTTCATCTTCATGCCTTCCAACTCACCGCGAAGAGTTTGGAGACGAACTTGTTTAACTCTATCAGCTCCTTTGTACGCAGTCTCCAAGATGTCTTATGCTTCTTTTGAAATTTCCATACTGGCAAATTTCTCAAAGCTAGACTCATCAACGGCTCAGAACAACATGTACAAAGCTGTCTTATCTTTTGATTGCATCTCTTTCAATACCTCATTTTGAGCCGCCGAGTATCCTACGGTAGTTTCTGGTTCTACGAAACCTTCATGAACTACTTCCCAACAATCCATTGAACCGAGGAGAGCTTTCATTTGGATGCTCCAGTTCTCGTAATTCACCTTCGTCAATCGGGGCAGCGGCATATTATTGGTTACACTCACCATAGGCTGTGATACCAAATGTTAAGTGCGCAGTGGAATACACTCAAACAATTGTCTCACACAAGAACGAGAGAAAAAGGAATTTTTGAACTTAGCATTTTATTTACTTTTTCTTACTACTTAAAAATTACAAGATGCACCTATTTATAGGCTAAAAATAACTTTTTCACTTCCAAAGAGATAAACATAAAACTTATATAGTCATAGAACAAAGAGACTCTTGATTAGATACATGTACCTTGGACTAGGTTCATCCTCCTTTATTTAATTTTTTGAGTCTTCCAATCTTCTTTAATGAATTTGGTTTAATTTCCAACACTGCTCACATCATTTATTAGCTACTGAAATTTATCGAGTGGAAAGAACAGAGAGGTCAAGAACAGCTTAAAGACCAGGTAGTGGAAAGAATATAAGTAGAAGAAACACTTATCATATAACATATCGGTAACTTAATCTGTTGCTAATGAAATGTTCTATATACCTCATTGGATTTGTTACCATCAAAAGATAAGATAGTTTGGAATTCCTCATTGACATAATTAATCTTAGAAAAGCTATCATTAGAAGATAATTCTTACTAAGGACCAAGCAAAATACATAATATTTAGCATAAAACGTTCAATCAAAGACATAAAAAAGCAGTAGTAACAGTCAAGAATAAGTTATCAAGTATATAACATAGAAATCACTTTACAAATGTTCAAGAGATTCCACCGAAGAATGACACTTTCTTATATACATATTCTACATTCAGTTTATATGATAGCCAACTCTCTATGATGTCCACTAAACGTGCTTTAGTAACAATGAAAAAAAAGTAGTTTGCATGCGACAATAAATTCAAATTAAATGGTAGAAATTTGGGTTGGTGGTTAAATATAATAAGCATCAAGGACTATTTGTGTGCATATGAGAACAAAGCATGGATATAGAGAGCAGAAAAATCTTAAAATAGTGATAAGTTGCAGAGTCCCTATTTGAGAATATCGCCATGCAGAGGATAAAGGGAAGGGACGCTATAGTTAGGTTTTCCATACAAACATTACATACAAAGCCAATAAGAATACAAAACAAATGGACTTCTATCTAGCCTATGAACATTCACCTAACAAACCAAGACTTAGCAATGCAGGAGGATAGATTTAAAATTGTAAACCTGGAAGAAACTTTCTTCAGTTGTTTGAGTGTGGTGGACTGAAGCACTCCATGTGTACACCACCTAATCCAAAAAACAGAAAGTTATCATACGAGTAGAAATCTTACTTTAAATGATAATAACACTCAACACAAAAAAATTTGGATGGCCCATTATCTATCAAATTAAATATCTTTGAATTATCTTTCAGACATCAACAATTTTTCCCTATTCTGAGTTTGTAGTAAAATGTTATGACTATTTTACGACAGACTGCTAGAGCAAAGTTAGTTTATGACCCTGAATTACGGGCCGTAGATTGAACTATGAGCCCATACTTTCATCTCGTGGATTGACTTTTTGAAGTCAAATTTTGGATTCCAAACTCTATGGATAACGGGTCATCGAAGATTCTACGATACGTACTTTGGGCCCAGCCCGTTGAATGAGTTCTAGGATGCCGAAGATATACAATTAATTAACCATAATTCTCTATATTGCTACTAATTTACTCAAACCATGTTATGTACTTTATTTCCTTCTAATGCATAAAATATCTGTATTTACAATCACAGAAATGCAAAAATGGCTCTAGTTAACAATTAATGTGTAATGACCTTGAAGGTTATTTTTGGAATTTTGGACCAAATTGCCATTTTTCCCTTCCAAAAGTTACCTTGGATCATTTTTTATTGATTCTGAAAGTTGGATTGGGAAAATCTCTCAAAAAGTTGGAGTTTTGCTGATGAACGAGTTTTTAAAGGCTTAAAGTTGAAAATTTTGAGTTTTGGGGTCATTTTAAGTCTTGAGTATTAAATAATGATTTTGTTTATTCCATCAGCTCCAGAATGTCGAATCTGGTCTAGGGAAACTTGCAGAACTGAAGTTTGAGTTAAAACGAAGATTTTAGGCCCAAAGTTGCATTTTTAGTTCATTTCAAATCATAAGTTTGACTAAGGTTAGCATTCGGAGTTCGAAGGCTTGGATTGGAATTTCATTAGTTCCAATGGTTTCAGATTGTGAAACTAAAACACCCCTAATGTGCTTCGGAGTGCCCCATAACTGTATTTTTTGAACATCTCAAAAATCGTGTGTGATTTCGAAAATCCAACTTCATATTTCTTGTTCAGGGGGAAAATTGAGTGGGATAAGGGTAGCCCTCGAATTTTAGGAGACTGTATCGAAAAATAATTTTTGCTATGGGGATGAATTCCAGTGTCCCTCCACGCCCAGGCCGCGACGCACCTGGGGCGTGAACTGGTACATTTTCATCCCTATTTTTCTTGTTTCATTCAAGGGCATTTGGTAATAACGCAATGCCCATTTAAACATGAAAACCATCATCCTTAGACATTCTTCAACTATGAGACACTCAAAGACCCTCTCAAAGCCTCTCCAAACCTTTATCAAATCCCCTATTCAAATTCAAGGATCTGAAGAACACATTTGGAATTTTCCAGAACACTAGTCAAGCTTCAAGTTTTTTCTTCAAGAATTTCAAGGTTTAAAGTATGTGGATATCATTCATGGGTTCCTTCCACCCATGAACCAAACCTTCCCTCCTTATCAAATTCCATGATTTTAATGTTGAATATTCTATGGGTAAACTTTATTATGCATTATATCTATGATTGGGTTATAGCATATGCTTCTTGGAAACTAAAGGTACATGAGCATAATTATCCCTCCCCCCATGATCTTGAATTAGCGGTCGTGGTGTTTTCTTTGAAAATATGGCGTCATTATTGGTATGGGGTTCATGTAGATGGTTCACCGACCACAAGAGTCTCCAATATGTGTTCACACGGAAAGATCTTAACTTGAGGTAAAGAAGGTGGTTAGAACTCTTTAAGGATTACGACATGAGTGTGCACTATCACCCCAGGAAAGCTAATGTTGTGGCCGATGCTCTACATAGAGTGTCCATGGGTAGTCTAGCTCACATTGATGATAGTAACAAGGTGGTGGCTAGATAAATGCACCAGTTGGCTTGGTTGGGAGTTAGGTTGAATGAGGTGAAAAAAGGTGGTCAGGTGGTTTTCGATGGCTCCAAATCTTCTTGGGTTGAAGAGGTCAAATCCAATCAAGACCTTGATCCCGCCTTGCTAGAATTGAAAGCTTCGGTGAAGGATGGTAAAAAGTGGAGGTTTTCTCCCAAGAGGGAGATGGTGTCCTTAGGTACCAAGGTACGTTATGTGTGCCTAATGCTGATCACTTGAGGGAGTTGATTTTGGAAGAGGCCCATAATTCATCCTATTCTATTCACCCCGGTTCCACAAAAATGTATAGAGACTTGAGAGAGATTTATTAGTAGGGTATGAAGAGAGATATTGCAAAGTTTGTAGCTACTTGCCACAATTTCCAACAAGTGAAAGCCGAACATCAAAGGTTGGCTGGCCTAGCTCAAGACATAGAAATTCCTTCTTGGAAGTGGGAAGAGATTAACATGGATTTTGTGATTGGTTTGCCAAAGACTAGGAACCACTTCGATTCTAGTTGGGTTATTGTTGATAGCATGACAAAGTCGGCTTACTTTCTATTGGTTAAAACAACTTATAGTGCCGAGGATTATGCCAAGCTATATATTCATGAGTTGGTTAGGTTGCATGGGTTACCATTGTCTATTATATAGGATCGTGGTGGTCAATTTACTTCTCATTTTTGGAGATCCTTAAGAAAGGGTCTTGGTACCAAGGTCATGCTTAGCATAGTTTTTCATCCTCAAATAGATGGTCAAGAAGAAAGAACAATTAGAACTCTTGAGGATATTCTTAGGGCTTGTGTTTTGGAGTTCAAAGGTAGTTATGATGAGCATCTTCCACTCATTGAGTTTGCTTATAACAATAGCTACCACTCTAGTATTGGCATGACTCCCTTTGAAGCTTTATAGGGTAGGTGTTGTAGATCCCTGGTTGGGTAGTTTGATGTGGACAGATGACTTTGTTTGGCCCACATTTGGTTATGGAGGCTTTAGAGAAGGTGAGGTTGATAAGGTAGAGATTGAAGATGGCTCAAAGTAGAAAAAAGTCTTATTTCGATGTGAGGAGAAAATACCTTGAGTTTAATGTTGATGATTGGGTTTACTTGAAGATCTCACCCATGAAGGGTATGGTTCGATTTGGCAAGAAAGGGAAATTGATCCCAAAGTTTGTGGGACCTTACAGAATTTTGAGGAGAATTGGTAAGGTTGCATAAGAATTAGAGTTGCCTACAGATATGAGTATGGTTCATCCAGCCTTCCATGTGTCTGTGTTGAGGAAGTGTGTGGGTGACCCAAGTGCTATAGTACCTTAGAGGTTGTGGGCGTTGTGGAGGATAACTTAACCTATGAGGAGGTCCCAGTAGAGATATTGGATAGGCAAGTGAAACGTTTGAGGAACAAGTATGTGATATCCGTCAAAGTCCTTTCGAGGAATCAACAAGTTGAAAGTGCCACACGGGAAGCCGAAGCAGACATGAAGACATGATATCAATACCCTTTCTATTTATTTAAGCCGAAGATAATAATTCGAGTCCTATCTATGTTTTCAAGTCTTAAGCTCTACTCCTCATGTCATTTTTGCAAGCGTACATGTTCATGGCGACAAGTTTTGATGACTTATGATACAGATGTTCAAACTTTTTGAAAATGATGTTTAAGTGCATTTGTTACATTCATGTCGGGCTAGAAGTCTCATTATTACATCTTTTATGCATGTTTCTATGACGTTTGGGGATGAATGTTCCTAAGGGGGTGATATTGAAACACCCCTTATGTGCTTCAGAATGCGTTATAAGTGTATTTTTTGAATATCTGAAAAAACATGCGTGATTTTAGAAATTTGACTTCATATTCTTGTTTAGGGGGAAAAATTAAGTGGAAAAAGGGTAGCCCTCGAACTTTAGAAGACCCATAGCAAAAAATAATTTTCGCTACTAGGACAAGTTCTAGTGTCCTTCTGCGCCCAGGCCGCGACGCGCCTGGTGTGCTGATTGGTACATTTTCATCTTTGTTTTTCTCGTTTCGTCAAAGGGCATTTAGGTAATAATCCAATTCCCCTTCAAAAGTAAAAACCTTCATCCTTAGCCATTCTTCTACTCTAAGACACTCAAGGACCATCTCAAAACCTCTCCAAGACTTTATCAAATCCCCCATTCAAATTCAAGGATCTCAAGAACAACTTTGGAACTTCAAGAACACTAGTCAAACTTCAAGTCTTTCCAAAATCTTTCTTCAAGAGTTTCAAGGTTTAAGGTATTTGGGTTTCATTCATGGGTTCCTTCCAGCCATGAAGCCAAACCTTCCCTCCTTATCAAATTCCATGATTTTAATGTTGAATACTATATGGGTAAACTTTATTATGCATTATATGTACGATTGGAGTTGGATTCTTCAAGTATTGAATAAGTATGCATTAATGTCTATTGAAGCTATTTTCCATAAGTTGATCTATGCTTGTTGATACTATACATGACATAAATTATGAGACTATGAACATTGGTGAGTCTTTTAGGTGGATTTCATGACACCCAAAAGTAAGGGTTTTACTACTATGTTGGTGGGTTGATTGGGATGTACTTCAAACTAATTGATATTTACTCCACTCATGTTTTACATTCTTGAATTGCATGATTTCAAGCTTATTTTCACATTAACCAACACTTTTTTACTAAAATAGTTGATAAGGGTTTATGTTAATTAAAGTCTTATTATGAGACATGGGAATTCTAAGCATTGTATATTAAGCATGCTATGAGCTTGTAAAAGTGTTACAAGTTTATGACTATTACGAAGTCTTTCTTGATTCTTTGATGAGATGGTTTCATGAGCTATTCTTGTTTACTTATCGAAAAGGTTATGCCGTAAGGTAGAATAATTCACAACTGCAACCGAAAAGATTGTACCGTAAGTTAAGGACATCTCTCCTACTAAAAAGATTGTATCATAAGGTAAGGACATCTTTTAATTCCTGCCAAAAAGATGATATCATAAGGTAAGGGACATCTTATACTGCCTACTGAGGAGGCTATGTCGCAAGGTAAGGATATTGATGACACTTTCCGGAAAAAAAGTTATACCGTAAGACAAGTGGATGGTTTATTAGGCCATTCTCATGCATGTTTGTGTAAGTCATTGAGCATATATTTCGTATTGAGCATATACCCATTGGTTCTGATCATGTGTCTTGTTTATTATAGCTTATATCCTTTGTTGCATTGCTCCCCCTATACTTAGTACATTCAAGGTACTAACGCCTATACTATGCCTACATGATGTCACCGTGTAAGAATTGAAGCTCCTATTAATCATCCTCCTCTACATGGCTAGTCAAATTGTTAAAAATAGTTGTTGGTGAGTCCTCACATCCGGGGACAATATCTGTTTACTTTCATGCCTATGTTAAGACTTTATCTTATATTTTGGACACTTGTCTATGAGGGTGAGCCCGGGAGATATATTGGCCCCCGCGCCATCTACTAGTAGAGGTGTTGTTGGATATTGAGACGTTTTGTATTACTGAGCTTGATTCTTATATGGCTATGCTATTATGAAAGACTCCCTTGGTCCTGCATCCATTATGATATATTATTACTCGTTGTATCTTATTTTGCTTCTGCAACCAAGGATGTGTATGCGATATGCTAAGAGGCTTGTTTGTGGTTCTTTCGGATTCCCTATTCATCGTGTCACGTCTAAGCCCTAGGCTTGGGTTGTGACAGTAACTAACCCTATAAATAGATTCACTGTAATTTTTAGAGCTTTTATGAGTATTTTGAGATTTTAAGTGAGAAACTAATTTAATTGCTCTTTCTCGGGTTTTGGACCAAGGAAGCCTCAAATTCAAAAATTTGACAGTTCCATTATATTTGCAACATTATTTCTGGTAGGAATCCCTATTTAGTTTGTGATCACAGTGTTCCAAATGAATTCTGAAAGTCCATTTCATGATTTTTATCAAGTTGTCGTATTGTTGGTGCATGTCCCATTGCTCTTTGTATTCCCAGGTTTGAAACTGCATTCGCGGAGGTAAGTGCAGATTATCCTTCACGTTGGTAGTCTTCAATGCCTCATTAGTAAAGTGCATTACAGTGCACCTCCCTATTTGTCGAGGGTTGGTCCCTTTTAGTCTCCGCGTTCATAGGTCTTGATCAGTGTTCGTGGAGCTTTGTGTGTGACTAAATGTGTCTATCTTTTAAAGTCAAATTTTAAAATATTTCTACCATTTTTGATAGTCCAAGCTTCATTACATAGAGCATTTTCTAGGATTTTGAAGAAAAATTGATTGCATAGCTATTTTCTAGCCTATTCCAATTATTTCCATTGATTAATTAATGTTGTTAACTTATAATTTTAGAATTCCAATGGTGAAATTTGGGTATTTTTGGGACTTTAATTGATGATTCCTGCCTCATCTTAGCTTCATTTTTGAATTGGTTATCACTACGTTTTCATTAATTTTTTGATTCTAGCTCATTTTTTGACATGATATTTTTTATCATTTTGTCCCTTTGCTATGAATTGATTGATTTTAGTGTCATTAGATTCATTATGTTATTGTGGTGATATTTTTAAATAGATTTTGGTGATTTGGAGTGTCGTAGAAACGAGAAAGCTTTGGAGTTGGCTTGATTTAAGATTTTATATAAGATAAGTGGACTTTTAACCTTTTGTTTAGTATGATTGACCCTTGTATGCTCCTATGTGTACAGATTTGAGCACTTTGGGGTAGAATTGGATAAATATAGGTTTGATAATGATATTTCCGATCGAGTATTTAGTCATATGGTGATATCTTGATTGCTGAATCAATTGTGGATGCGAAATATATGGGAATTTGTGAATCATTTGATGTTGATATCTAGGTGGTTCTTATTTTGAGATGTGAATGGGAAGAACCTAGCAAAGGGACGAACCCGATACAGTTTACCACTAATCAGCTGGTCATTTACAGTACATGATGAACACAGAGTATACAGTAAAGGTAAAGTGATATAAAGAATATAAAGTAT
>JAABOM020060015.1:0-12249 GCA_011800125.2 Solanum clarkiae
GGAAACGGCCACTAGATATCCCGGATGTGCCCGAGGACACTAAGAGGGGTCAGAAACCTCAATATGGGGCCAATGCTGTCAACAAAGAAGGAAGAAGGTAGTACCACTCTCATGATGAGACAAAGTACTACACCGATGTCCCTATTTACATAGAGTCCCTTCGAGACGAGTTCCCCAAATTCTAAACTGCTGCAATCATTTGATTTTAGGGTTGTTGTTCTGACCACCTATGCCTTGCAATCTGTGCTTGGTCTGGGAGTTCTACGCCAATATGAGTGAGGAACTATGGTCCCAAATGGTGGATTGTTCATGGATTAGAGGTCAACTTCTTACCGCTGTCCATCAACCGGATTTTGGGCAACCCCAAAGAGGCCTTAGCAGGGGAATTCAATGAGTTGTGCCATCGCCCGCTCTACTAAGACATCAAGCACACCATATCTGGGCGTAGTTCCACGGTGAGATGGGTCCGGCATGCTGAGCGGGGCTATCACCTCTCTTTTTCTTTTGCTCACATGTCCAGGGAGGCTAGAGTCATGGTGAAGATCGTGATGCACTCTTTCTTTCCAGGTCAACACTTCACCAATGTGACGAGGGATAGAGTGCTCCTCACTTATGCAATCATGAAGGCTATACCGTTAAACTATGGAGCAATCTTCAGACTATCAATGCGGAAGGCCAAGACCCATAAGGGTCGCAGGTCCTTTGGGGCCTTATTACTACTTTATGTCTTGACGCAGGTATCCTCGAGGAGGACGTAGACTACTGTCTGTTCATTCAGGCCCATCCTATGTTGCTACCAATATCAAGGGGCCGGACATACACATGGGCCCGGTCCTGACTATAATAGAGAGGGCCTACCGGGAAGAGTTGATTATTGGTCGTATGTACGACCTTGAGATACTGAGACATTGAACTGGTGGTCAGCCTTCCACTAGGGAAGAATTACAAGAGCTTGAGGTGGAAAACCCGCTAAACGACCATGCCAAAGGCGTGCTACACATTGGACCTCGGTTCATGGAGCCAGTGATGATGACATTCCTACGAACCCAGAGGAGAAGCACGAGGATGAGGACGATGAAGAGGCTGAGGAGGATGACATAGCTGATGCACCTCCAGTGTACATAGGAGGTGAGCCCATCCTACCAGGTCCTAGAGATGCTTGAGCACCACAGTCCCCACCTTGCAGGGTATGTTTGGTTAGCACTAAGGGCAGCGCTGAATTTAAGTGCAGGGTGGGGCTTATTTTGTGTGTGATGATGCTTTTATTAGTATTTTTATGGCGTGTATTAATAAAATATGTTTTATTTCTATTTTTTGTTTATGTTTGGACATCTTTTAATTTTATTAGGTCTGTAAATATTGGCTAACTACTACTATGATGCATGGATGCTTGTCTGTTGATAATTTGGGGAATACATTGGATTGTTGGTAGTTGTATGCTTGTTGATATTAGCTGTGTGTTAGTCATAGTTGAGTGATGGGGGCTCTATGATGGATGGATGATGACTATCCTGAGGGAATTTATCAAATCGAGTTGATATAGAGTGTGCCAGTATGTAAACGAGGCATCGAGCACGAATCTTTGAACATAGTTAAGGGTGAGCATTTGAACCTTGTGAATCACTAGTGTATGCATGCTTAATTAGATGAATTCATGGGAATACAGCAATAGGAACTCTAGTGCTAACATAGGTTCAAGAACTTGCCTTGTATATAGAGTAGACTTGAGAGGAATCGAAAATAGAGGAAATGATCTAGGAATTTTATTGAATGACGGAATCAATCCTAGTTAGCCCTGTTGAGCCTTAGCCTATTCTTTGTCAGACCACATTTCAAACCTTATCCCTTTTTCTTGATGAATTACCCGATTTTGATTCTAATTCCCTAGCGCTTGAGCATGGTGAATAAGAAAAGAGGGAATGGGAGTGGATACCCGATAGTATGTAAAAAAAAACCCTAGTGTAGAAAGAGTCTCCCAAAACAGTAGGGGTCCGTGTTGCTTCCGCGTCGCAGAGCATTCACGGATGCACACTGTTTTGGGCTTTAAATTTTCCAGTTTATATAGTGTTGGTCTGCAATGCCACCGCGTCGTAGACCTACCGCGGATGCACATTAGATATATTAAAAAAATCTTTTAATTATTTCCCTTTTCTTAGTCAGTGTTTGTTACGGCGTCCACTTGTTTATAGAGGGTTATGGTGTGGTCAGATTAAATAGATGGGAGTACTCACAATGTTAAACCAAGGAGGGTAACAAAGGTTTGTAAGTCAAGAATGGCATGACAAGAGGTGCAGTGGGCGCTACGAGCGCATGGGAATTGAACCGTGTCATCCATATCCATAAATTTATCCAACCTACCATAGCCTACATTACAACCAAATAAAGACCTACATGATCCTCTAAGGAAAATTCCAACTAAGTCTATGTTTACATTGAGGGCAAGCTTATGGAATCTTGAAACAATCTGAGACATATTTTCTGAGCGTGAGAGTTGTTTACATACCCAGTCTTGATCGTTTAGCTAGATTTGTAATAATGTGCACGGGTAATTCTTCTTACTGAGGGCATATGATCATTCAGGGTTCAAAATTAAATTAACTGTTAAATATTCTGCATAAGTCCGCATGTATACAGGAGCGTAAGGAGCAGATGGTTTAAGCCCGAGGCATCGGAAGTGTTCACTGTGATTCATAGAGTTAGATCTCAGGATGGTTGGTGTATATACTACCGTAGGGAGTCTTATGCATGTGTAGTGGTTTGCCCGAGGACGGACAAAACTTTAAGTGTAGGGTGGTGATCTTAGGCGTATTTATATGCCTAATTAGCCAATAATGCCCATAGATAGAGTAAATTTGGAGGGCAAATTAATAGAGCCTAGGTGTTTAAGTGTCGTTTTCGCTTATTTTGCTGATGTAGGGCCAAGTGCACCTGTTTGTTATGTTTATGCAGGATTTTGCTTTCATTGGGGAGCTCGGGGTTAAACCCGGATTTGATGGAAGAGCATAACCAGGAACGTGAAGGAAAAAAAATCAGTAGAAGCAGCCAAAATCCCATTAATCCACGTGGAAGACCTGGGAGAAAGGTTGCAAAAGCTGAAAAAAATAAAAAAGATGTGAAGCCCAAGGAGGTGTCTAGTCCATGTTGCGACCTGTTAAAAAATATGCAGGATTGTCCAGTCAGCAATTTTAAGAAGAAATCCAGAAAAAACAAGGGGTCCGCGTTGCAGACCTGAGGATCCGACACGAAAAGTTGAAAAATGGGATTTTTATTTCTCTATCTTAGACTTTAGGTTGAGACATTAATTCCCATGCAAGAACTGGAGAGGAAGGTGACGGAGAACACATATACATCGTGATTTGGTTAGTTTAATCTTTAGATTTTTGTTTTTAATGTTTTCCACTTCATTCATGATGTATTCCATGTCCATGAGTGGCTGAGCCTATAGTTCTTAACTTTTGAAACCTATGAATGGTTTCTTTCGATTATTCCTATGTTATTTATATCTATACGACAAAGTCTGGCCAACTAGGGAGTAAATTTGTTGTTCACTCTGGATTCGAGAGATGTTGGAGTGAATAGAACACGATGGCATAGGGAGGTTGTTCAATACTAGGAAACTAGGTTGATTCACGTAAGGGAGGCCTATGACAACTACCCTTATACCTTGCTTGGTTCACATACAGGAAGATAACTTTAATGCATTTTTTATTGGTCTGTCCATCCCCGCTCAACGATGTAGTGAGGCAGTCAATAAATGTAGACTGACAAAGGCATGCAACCCTATTCAGGTATATTAAACCCTATGAATCAATAATCAGGAAACTAGAGATAACTATATATGATATAAACTAGATAGAGTCGTAAAGGTGACAACCCTGGAATTGCACCTTTAATTGATATCTTGCGTGAAAGTCAGCTTAGTTAGTAGAAGTTATTTATTTTATAATTTATTTTCCATAAAACATTAACTCTTTTTCCTAAAAGCATCATAGACATGATATCTGAGAGAAAGTATGAATTATATTCAAATCCCTTGAGTTAGATGACCTAGCTCCTTACTTAGGACAACTGTATTACTTGTGAGACCGCGTACACTTGCGTGTGCGAGGGAAGCAACAAAGCATAAGCTATGACCTTACCATTTTTCATCAACATACAACCCAAACCAACCTGAGAAGCACCACAATACACAACAAATCCCTCAAGCCCATCTGGTAGTGACAATATAGGAGTGGACACAAGCTTGTCTTTCAATGTTTGGAAGATCCTCTCACACTTATCAGTCCACACAAATTTAACCTTCTTTTGTGTCAATTTTGTCACAGCGGAAGCGATATAGAAGAACCCATTCACAAACCTTTTATAATAACTCGCTAAGCCTAAGAAGCTCCTAATATCCGATGGGGTTAATGGTCTAGGCCAATATCTAATCACATCGGTTTTCTTAGGATCCACTTTTATACCATCCTCGAGACCACAAGACCTATGAATGCAACCTCCTTCAACAAAAATTCACATTTGTCATATTTGGCATACAATTTCTCCTCCCTCAATCTTTGCAATATAACCCTCAAATGCCCCATATGCTCTTCCCTACTATGTGAATAGATCAAAATATCATCAATGAAGATCACAACAAATGAATCAAGGTAAGGTTTGAAGACCTTATTCATTAGGTCCATGAAGACGATCAGTGCATTGGTCAAGACAAACGACATCATAACAAACTCAAAATGCCCATATCTAGTCTGGAAGACTGTCTTACGAATATCACACTCCCTCACCCTCACTTGATGATACCCGTACCAAAGATCAATCTTAGAGAAGAAGCTAGCGCCTTGCAATTGGTCAAACAAGGCATCAATCCTTGGAAGGGGATATCTATTCTTGATGGTCACCCTATTGAGTTGCCGGTAGTAAATGCACATTCTAAGTGACCCATCCTCATTCTTTACAAACAACACCAAAGCACCTCAAGGTGATTGACTAGGTTTAACAAAATTCCTTCTCCAACAAATCTTTCAATTGTTCCTTTAACTCTTTCAACTCCACCGAGGCTATACGGTAAGGGGGAATGGAGATAGGTTGAGTATCAGGAAGGAGATCTATGCTAAAATCTATTACCCTTTTGGGAGGGATACTGGAAAGGTCATTTGGAAAGACATCGAGAAACTCATTTAAAATCGAGACCAACTCAATTGAAAGGACTTTAGACTTCACATCTTTCACTCTCACAAGATGATACAAACACCCCTTAGAAATCAACTTGTGGGCTTTAACACATGAAATGAATCTACCCTTTACCACCACATCTTGACTTTCCCACTCAAGGACAGGTTCATTAGGGAATTAAAACTTGACAATGCGGGTTCTACAATCAATAGAAGCACAGTAGGCATGTAGCAAATCCATCCCGAGAATGACATCAAAATCTACCATGTCTAATTCAACAAGATCACAAGGCAACAACTTATGAAAAATACAAATAGGACAACTCCTATAAGCTTTTCTAGCAACAATATAGGCACCAATAATAGTAGACACTTCATATTACTCATGCAACAACTCGGGGTCAACATGGAACTTTTTAGCATTAAAAGGCGTAACAAAGGAAAGATGGCACCCGGATCAATCACAGCAACAAAAGGGGTAACTCGGGGTCAATAAGGAACTTTTAAGTACTCACTCGGTTGATGAGTACAAACCCCCAACTCGATTATTCGGGTCCTAGACCCCCGGACTGGGCATGGTCTAATGTAATATTTTATATAGGATTATCATATACATAAGATTATTTCATCATCGTAACATTAATCACATCATAGCTCATGCTTTGGACCATCAATTCCTCAAAAAACCATAACTAGACATTTTAAAAAACACTTAAAGGGTGTGAAATGGTAGTATAAAACCATGCAATTTAGAGATGAAATCATGCAAGAAAATCCCATGTAAATTCCTCAATCAACACCTTGCAATACCCTCAAGCAATATACATCAAAACCCCTCATTAAAACTTACATTAGATCTAAGATTTATAGCTCAAAACATAGCAAAACAGTCACAACTTTATATAGCTTTAACATAGTTCATAGACATGTTCATAATAGTAAACCCATTTGTAAAATTATCATTAAATCATGTAAATTGAGTAAAATGAATATTAAGGCACTATGGTGAAAGCATGCAATGGCTAAAACCTACATACCTTAGCCTTGAAGAAGCGTTTGATGAAGATTGAAAATGGAGGCTTGAAGCTTGAAGGAAATCCTTAGTTTTGGTTGACAGTTTTGATACTTGAATTTTGGAGTTAAAATATGGCAAAGTATTTAAGTGAGTATTGGAAAATATTTAGGATGATATGAGTATCCTTTTTTATTCTTAAAAAATAATAGATGAAAGTATAGGTAAAAACACGGTTGAGAACACTTAGGCCCAACACCCAAAAGCCTTGGACCGAGATAGAACTCACTGGCACAAACATACACAGGTCTGTATTTGGTCGATGACGTGGACCTATCATGGAGGTCATATTAACATATGTCTGCAACAGCTGCGCGTCGTAGATCAATTTTGGATAAGAAAAATTATGAAAATTCGTATTGCTACTCATTTGCTCTTAAATCGGTGTTAGACACTTTACCCCCTAATTTTGATCCCTTGAACAAGAATATGAAGTCAAATTTTCGATACTATGCATGAATTTTTACGATATATGGAATTCAAAATTTCAGGCATTTCTAGGCATATTTTCGGGCATTGTTTGGGGTCGTTTCAATGTGTGTGAGGTTGAAACTGAAGGCAGAGTTAGCAGCTTACAAACTCAAGGGGTGGCCCAAACATGGTATACTCAATGGAAGGAGGAAAAGGGGAACAACGATGTGATCCTTTGGGAGGAGTTTAAGGCGCATTTCTCAATTGATTCTTTCCTCTTGAGCTATGAGAGACCAAAATGATGGAATTCATGAATTTGAAGCAAGGATTAATGAGTGTGAGGGAATATTCCTTCATGTTGAACCAACTCTCTGAATATGCTCCCCAATTTGTGGCTGATCCAAGGTCTAGGATGAATAAATGCATGAGGTGTACTCGAATTAGTGAACAAAGAATATTATGCGGCTGTATTGATAGGTGACATGGACTTATCCCGCCTCATGATGTATGCCAAACAATTGTTGGGGAAAAAGATGAAATACAATCATACTCAATTCGATGGAATTGTTTGATCTTAATAGAGAAAGGGTAAGGAGGCCAAAAGGGCCCGTTTCGAAGGAAAGTTCCAAAGTCCCAAATATGGGGGTGGTGTGGTGCCTTATGCTAGGTGCCCAAGATATGGGAGATTCCATAATGGCCCACGCTTTAAGGGTACAAATACTTGTTGTGGTTGAGGGGAGATGGGTCATAAGGTAAATGATTGTCCTTGTAAATGCAACAAAGGTAAAGGTGGTGATGTTGATCAAGAGGGTGCTCTAAGACGTAATCAGTTCTATGCTCTTCAAAGGAGAGAAGGAGGGGACGAGGTTCCCGATTATGCTACAAGTATGTTAAAGGCTTTTCTTGATTTTGTTGTGCACGATTTGATAGTTTTAGGGTCCACTATTTCTTTCATTATTCCTTTTGTTGCTAGTAAGATTTAGCTATATGAGTCTATTGTTGTTGAAAAAGATTATAAGGGTTACTCTATGTTCTTATTGCATAGAGTTTTATCTTGTGATCTTGGAGGTCTTAGGGTGGTTTGGTTACATGCTTATCATGCTTCCAAAGAGGGTAGAACCCATAAGGTTGTAAGATGATGGTCAAGGATAGACGATCTATGTCAACTACAATGGTTTAGTCACTTCTCTAAGATTGATATTCGTTTCGTGTTTTATCCCTAAGTGAGGATGAGGGTAGGTGGTATCCCTAACTATTCTATCAGACTAGGAGTGTGCATTTTGATTCGTGGTGGAGTTGTTTGGTTGACTGATGCACCGATTATGTTTATGGGTTTCGTGAATAGGGTCTTAAAACCCTACCTTGTCATGCTTATGGTGGTTTTAGTAATGGAGTATTGACTTACTCAGAGCTTGCAGATCATTTGAGGGTGATGTTGTGAATTTTGATGAATGTGAGGTTGCTTGCTAATTATGGGAAGAAAGAATCTTTGGGTTGACAAAAAGGGGTGGTTGGAGATGTTCACCGGTTGACTAGGTTGGGAATGATGTTGGGTGAAGTTGTGAATGGGGGTTCATTTCCAAGGGGGGAGATGGTGGCTTTCGGTACCAAGGTGGGCTAGGTGTGTATAAGGTTGACAATTAAGCCCAAGATGTGAGGGTCCTTATAGGTAGTTGAGAAGAATCAGTAAGGTGGCCTATGAATTGGAGTTGCCTATGGATATGGGTATGGTTCATCCAGTTCTTCATGTATCTAGGTTGAGGATATGTGTTGGTGACTCAAGTGCTATAGACCTCTTTGAGGTTGTGGATGCTGTGGAGGATGAGTTGGCTTAAGGACAAAGTCCCGGTGGAGATATTGGATGGATAGGTGGGAAGGTTGCTTAATAAGGATGTACTGCTCGTCAACGTCCACTAGGAGAATCGTCAAGTTGAAAGTGCCACATGGGGAGCCGAGTCGGACATGCAAAAATGATATCCATATCTCTTCCACTCTACTCAAGCCTAAAGTACTAATTTAAGTTCCCCTATATGTTTTCAAGTGGTAAGTTTTGACCCTTATGTCACTGCATGCATTTATGTTTATATTGACGATTTTATGGTTATTTTGATGTTCATTTTGAGATTTTTTGAAAATTATGTTTTAAGTACATTTGTTGCATCCATGCTAGGCTAAAATCTTCATAATTACTTTCCTTGTGTATGTTTCTTTGACATTAGGAAACGAATATTCCCAAGGGGGAGATATTGTCACATCCCGTAACACTATGTTCTTATGTATATATCTTTCAATCTTTATTTGTGTAGCCAGGGAGTGTATTAGGGTCATGGGAGACTTCTATTACTTAGACGAGTTCAAAACTTCTCTACAAGTGGAGTTCTGGGTGTCGGTTCATGCAAGGGTCAACTTTAAATCAGCATAGCTTTTAGCTCACTTGGTACTGGATGGCCCACAACATTGCAAATGAAAGCCCTCTGAGTTAGTTTTCTAATAGACTTGTTTTCACCTCATTTTTAGTTTGGATGAAGGAGTTAGGACCATTTTTGTGAGACCCTCCAGTGTCGTGAAACCACACGGGCAGCTTGACGGGCAGTGGAGCTTTAGATGGGCCGTGTGGGCTGTCTTGAGCTGGAAAAGACCAGTTTTGGTCTAAGGATGTGACACGGCCAGTTCCATGGGTCGTGTGACTTGCCACTAACCATGTGGTTGGTCGTGAGTATAAGGGAGGAAGGTAAGCATGTGAGGGAGTTTTTGACCATGTGTTGTGCCATGACCATCTTCACAGGCCGTGGTATTTCTCACGAGCTGTCAACATGGGCATGGGGTGGCCTGGCCACAATGTTCTTCTCTAAGTGTAGTTAGACAGACCACTACATGGACTGTCTAGCATCACACGGCTCGTGAAAGTGGCCTGTCAAAGTGACATTGACGATAACTTTTTCCCAAGTGTTCCAGTTCCAATTTTTTTATCTAAGTCCCACCTCATGGGCACTCTACATGACCCATGGAGTGCCAAATGACCAGTGAATCCTTTAGTGGAGCAACACTTCGCCAATATTTCTTCCATTTCACTAATGGCATTTTCATAAATTTCATTTATTCTAATGATCTTTTTGGACTTGTAATGGTATCTTAACCTCCTCAAAATACCTAAACCCTATTCCAAACGATCAAACTCATGACTCTCATCTCAAATACAGTATTAAATTCTCTTAAGAGCCTCCATCAAAACCCCAATACAAGTTCAAGTAAAATCAAGAACAAGTTTTGGATTCCAAGACCCACTTCCAAGCTCCAAGTCTTTCACAACCTAATTTCAAGAAACTCAAAGTCTAAGGTATGTGGGTTTCAACCGTTGGGTCATTTCACCCAAGGTGACCAACCCTCCTTTTTACATGAAATTCACATTTCTAGTTTAAATTACTTATGAGTCTTACTTATTATGAACTTGACTATGAACAATATTTGAGTTTCATTAAAGTGTGATTGTTTAAGCATGTTTTGAGCTATGGATCTATGCTCTACTTTGAGATTTGATGAGGGGTTTTAATTTACATTGCTTGAGGGAGTTACCAAGTGTTGGTGGTGGTTTTACATTGATTTTTCTTGCATGATTTCACCCTTGAATTGCATGGTTGCATACTAGCATTACACACCCGCCAATTACTTATGTCCAATTAAGGTTTCTTGAGTTGTTAAAGGCCTAATACATGGCATATGAGATAAGTGACTTTATGATGATAAAATTAATGTTTATATTTATGTTGATTTCTTGAAAAGTATCTATAGTGTTGCAAGTTAACCACACCTTTTGAGGGTGTACTTTGCCTCAAGTACTATGATGGAGGGTGTGATGTCCATTAACCATGTTGAGGGGTCCTTGACCACTATGATGGAGGGTGTGATGTCCATTAGTCATTGAGGGGTTGAATACCTTGACTACTATGATGGAGGTTGTGATATCCATTAGCCATGTTGAGGGGTTAATACCTTAACCACTATGATGGAGGTTGTGATGTCCATTAACCATGTTGAGGGGTTGATACCTTGACCACTATGATGGAGGGTGTGATGTCCATTAACCATGTTGAGGGGTTGATATCTTGACCACTATGATGGAGGGTGTGATGTCCATCAACCAATTGAGGGGTTGATACCTCAATCACTATGGATGGTAGGGTGTGACAATCCATTGTAATGTTGGTCTCTTCTTACATATGTAATATGTTCTAAATAAGCATGTTTTACTTCAAGAATCATTCATGCATGTCATATTGCTACTATGCTATCCATTACTTATGGTGTTGTATTTTTCTTATATTGCCTATCTCTTGTTGCATTGCATCCTACATACTTAGTACATTCAAACGTATTAACGCACACTCTATGCCTACAGAATGTTGCCATGTAAAAATCAAGTCGCACTTGATCATCCTCCTCCTCCATGTGGCTAGTACGATTTCTCTGAAAGCAAATTGGTGAGTCCTCAACTCCTAGGACATATGTGTCTTGATTTTCATGCTATGTATTTACTTTCTCTATATTGGAAACTTATGACTGTGAGGGTGAGCCCGGAGATTGTCATGGCCCTTGCTCCTGTCTATGTAGCAGAAGTCTATTTGGAACCTTATGATATATTAATGCTATACTCTATCGCCTTGTCATGTTTCTACGGTATTAAAGTTGTCACTTAGCCCCATTTATCCTTATTTACTATCTCTTGTTGTTATTTAAATGCTTCCGCGAAGGATATGTAATGATTTGCTAAGAGGCTTGTTTGGGGTTCCTTCAAGTTCCCTATTCGTCGTGTCATTTTAAGGCCCTAGGCTCGGGTCGTGACACTTTGACTCATAGATTGGGCTCACAGATAGGTCTGACAAAATTTTAATGAAGGGATTTTTGATCATTTTCAAATCGTTTAACTCCTAAATTGCGTTATTTTGACCTCAACAACTTTCCTAACCAAATCAATCCTATCAAAACTATCCTCAAACCTTGTCTAACTCGTTTACTCTAAAAATCTCTCCAAAATTTTTATTCTTTCCTTCTCAAGTGGAACCTCTGTTGAAGCTTAGGGATTCAAGCATAGTCGAGAGAATTTCAAGGTCAATTCACCTAAATTTTTAACATTTCTCCGTTGAAGTATATAGGGCTTCATCCATGTACTGATTCCATCCTTGGAGCCCAAATTAAACTATTCTTTTTGTTCAAGTTCAACCATGATTTTTATGGGTATTCATGATTTTATTCTTGTAGACACGTAATTTTTGACCAAACCTGATTTATCTATCTTTTTAGTACTTAAATATTTATTTATGTATTTTTCTAAATTGGTATTTTTATTTTAACCTTATTTATAGTAGGCTTATTTAAAATATTTGAAAATTACAAAATCGAGTCACATTTTTAGATAAGTTTGTTTTAATTTATTTCCAAAAATATACAGAAATATGTTTTTTTTTTTTTAAGATTTTGATAAACTAGATTTTTTCTTTAAAATTATAAGTTTAGATTGGCTATTCCTAAATTATGCTTGCTTAAAAAATTTTAAAAAATTTTCATTCTTATATATATTTCTTTTCTTTTATAAATCTT
>JAABOM020060016.1:0-12249 GCA_011800125.2 Solanum clarkiae
TGTGTTTGTGTGTGTGTGTCTGTGTAATGTACATAGGTAGTATTCAAATTATACATACATATATATAGAGAGAGAGAGAGAGAGAGAGAGAGTTAATATTAATTTTTTTAATGTGTATATATGTTGTATATATTTGGTGTTGATATTTTAATGACTTATTATTTATTAAGTTAAAATATTTTGTGTATGTACAGATATATATTTTTGTGTAAATATGATACATATGTGTATTATATTCAAATGGTTAATTTGGATATCTATTTAGTATAAACTTGTAGTGTATCCAAATGGTATGCATATGGTACCATTTAGGACAGGATATCTTGCTTGCAATATCCTGCTGCTCAAAATAGCTGAAATGTTATTGGTTCGAGTATTATATGCATAAGGTATAGATAGGATATATGTTTAAGTATGCATATATATATATAACAATTTTGTTCATGTATATATATATGGTGTATATATTTGTTATTAAGATTTTAATGACTTATAATATATATGTTGTATATAATTTTAGTGTAACCAGATTGTATGCAATTGGTACTGAGTATGTATAATATATATACCATATTCATTTCCATTGAAACACCAATTAAACAAATCAGCACATACAAAAAAAAAAAAGAGAGAAGTAACTGACAAATGAAAAAAATTTGATTTAATTTTAGAACATATGAATAACAAATTTGAAAGGTTATTGGAGTAAAAAAAGGAACTAATTGCTCCTATTGAAAAGGATTATAACTGATTTATTATTTAAATATAGAATTCAATTAAATGGTAGGTTTCACAATCCTAATTTAATGAAAAACTAAATTTACTCATTAATTTTAATAATTATTTTTTTAATATCTTTTCTAGATTTTTTAAATTAAAATATTTTCTTTTTTCTCTCAAAATGCTACAAGTTGCAACAAATCTATTGCTATAACTCGCAACTCATTATTTAATGTTAAAACTCATAATAACATATCGAATATTTGTCATTTTAAAAGATTATTCATTATTTATAGGTTTCATCAATTTTAATTTACTATGATTCAAACGGTTCATTTTACACCCAAATGTGTTCTGATATGCTTATCAATCTAAACCTTGCCTCCTTTCAAATGGAATATAAGCAAAATCTTGATTCTATTGTAATACCGCAAGAAGAGAGATATGCACATAACATATTTTTCCAACTCCGATGGAAAATCCTAGGCCACAAAGGCGATCAACAAGAAAAATTATGAAGGAGAATGATCTTGGTTGATTTTTAAAGCAAATAGATTAAAAGATAATTTTACAGTGCGAAAACGAATTTCAAAATGAGTGTGTGACGCAGACCTGCTACAGAGTTACACTTAGACTTGGTCCGAATATTTTCTACGGGATTAGAAAACTCGATCATAGAATTTTCAGTTAAAAAATCCAAAAATATACCATGTCCACGTCGCGGACCATGCTACCCCGAGGTGAACTATTTTTCAGTTTTCATGAGGGGCATTCAGAGCTTTTCCAATCCCTCCTAAACTTAAAACACGGTCTAAATTGATCATTTTAAGCGTAAAAAGGGTTTTAATCCCTATTTATAAGTCTTTTCTAAGTTCTAACAAACACTAGGGTTAAAGAGGAGAGAAGAGGAGCGAGAACTTGAGAAAATCGAGGAGGTTCGTACGAGCTTGAGTGTTCAAGCTTCATACCAAGTATGTAAGGCCAAAACTAAAATATGGGAATGTTCTTCCATGTGTCCTAATTGATGGTAATAGAGGAGTTACAGATATAACGAGTCTACATACATGTTTCTTGAGTATTTTCTTTTAAATTATAGATATTACAAGTACTTTCACGTATTGATTATCATCATGAACTTGATTTCCCAAATTAAATACTTTTCATGAGCCATTGTATAAACCTTATATGTTATATTACGAAAGCATGCATAAATGAACCTAGGAATGGAGTCTAGAGCCTTGACTTGAGTATGTTGCTTGTGATTGTGATGTGAGCATGACGAATGAGTTAATAGAGCTTGATGATCCTATGAGTATTTATAATTGAATTCTAGAAATTTGTCTAATCGACTTCCTCTTAATGATTGATCTGAGTCCTTGAGCTATTAATTAAGAACTGGGTTGATGAGACGACAGGTCGAAAGGCCCAATTGAGTTGAGTAATTGAGATGATAAGAGTATCTATGAGTCTAATTGAGATGATAAGAGCCTCTACAAGGCTAATTGAGATGATTGATTGAGATAAGGAGTTTTATAAGCATTGAGTCTTGGGAGGAGAATCGAGCACCAAAATGAGTAACAATAAATTCAACTCGCACTTAGTAACAACGTCGCCAAGCGTAGGTGAGGATAGAACCATTTCATTGAGGTTCCCTCTTGAGTTAAAGTCCCTAAAAATAATAAAGGACTTGAGGAGACTAGATCCGTAGTGGATCTAATTCATTATTTACCTAGCAAGTACAGAATGATTATGGCAACATCAGCGGGAATGTTGTATAATGAGTGGCTCATAAAGTGATTGTTATCAGATAAGAGAAACTTCCAGATAGGTTCCCCACTGATAGTACTCTGAGTTGAGTTAAGTTCATTGATGAGGTTTGATTTGTATTGATGGGTCAACTTTTTACTCTTTATTCTTGCTTTAGATAGACATTTGACATGCTGATTGAGTATCTTCTGAGTTGATACTATTTTTATATTATTCTACCTGTATCTGTTTCATTAAGCCATTTCACATACTCGTACATTTCACGTAGTGACATCCATTTGGATTACATCGTTTCATAATGCAAAGGAAGGTACTAGAGATCATCAACAGTCGCACCATTGAGGATTGTTTGCAGTCAGCTGAGTTTGTGAGCCTCCCTTATTTTGGAGGATCTTATTTTATTTTTATCTAGCTATCAGAGTTGAAATTTAGACTAGCATTTTATTTTGAGATGAGGTAGTCATGGGTCTGTCATTGGAACAAATTCATAGTGATAGAGGCTTTTGACTATAGTCAAGTTTTGATTGGAGATCATGTTGAGCTAGCTTCATTCTGACTAGCCTGTTTTATTTATATTGCTTTTGAGACTTAGATTGCCCATTTGTTATCTTTAGTCTTCCACTGATTGATTAGTTATTGAATGAATAAATGTGATGAGACCAAGTGGTTCTCTTGGGGGCTAGCAATAGTCTCTGAGTGTCGGCCACGTCTAGGGTACCCTCCCGGGGTGTGACAAACTTGATATTAGAGCACAGAGTTCAAGTGTTCTAGGGAGTCTATGAAGTTGTGTCTAGTAAAGTTTTATTTATAGGTGTGTTGTGTACCACACTTCATAAGCAGGAGGCACAGGATATTAGGAATGACTACACTTCTTTCATGATCTGATTCATGCGATAGAGTTAAAACTGTATGAAAACTATTTTCTAATTCATGCTCTACGTGTTGCAGAGTTGTGATCATGCCTCTAAGAATAGCCGTCAGAGGTAGAAGGTGTCCTTCCAGGTAGAATTTAACCCACCCGAGCCTCAGAGACATGATGAGTCCCACTTATCCTTGCTGAGCAGCCCCCACAAGCTAAGATTTCAAATAATGAGCTTCGCCAGGTTATCCAAACTCTAGACCTAGCTGTCACAGCATCTATTCAGAGGCAAGGAGCGTGTAGACAAGATGTATAGGACACATCTAGAGTCAATGAATTCTTGAGGATAAATTCGCCTTAGTTCACAGGGTCTACATCCAATGAGGATCTTGAGAACTACGTGGATGAGCTTCAAAAGGTGTTTTAGGTGATGCATGTTGTTGATGTTGATAGAGTTGAACTGGCTGCCTACCAGCTTAAGGGTATAGCCAGGCTATGGTTTGATTAATGGAAGAAGGGTAGAGGAGAGGAAGCCTCATTGCTAACCTGGGCAGTGTTCGAGGAAGCCTTCTTGGGGCACATTTTTCCAAGAGAATAGAGGGAGGCTAAGGTATGAGATTTTTTTGAATCTAAAACAGGGCTCTATGACTATGCAAGAATATGGGCTTAAGTTCACTCAGCTATCTCACTATGCTCCGGATATGGTTGATGACATGAGGGGAGTGATGCATGTTTCAAGTGCGGCCAAGTGGTTCACTTTCAAAGTGAGTGTCCAAAGTGCGTTGACTAAGATCAGTATTCTATACCAGCCCCACTAGCTAGAGGAACCTAGAAAGGTGCTACATTAGGTGCAAGTGGAGCTACAAACTGTTTGTATGCCATGGTAGTCGCCAAGATCAAGGGAACTCCCCAGATGTTATAACGGGTATGATTCAACTCTTTACTCTTAATTGTTATGTTTTGATGGATCTTGGTGCCCTATTGCCATTTGTAACTCCTTATGTGGCTAGTAGATTTGATAGAACTCTTGAAAGTCTTCTTCAACCCTATGATGTTTCTACTCCAGTAGGTGAGTCTATTCTAGCTGAGAGAATCTATAGAGATTGTGTAGTGCCCATCCATCACAAGGATACTCTTATTGATTTGGTTGAGTTAGAGATGATTGATTTTGATGTGATCGTTGGCATGGATTGGCTCCATGCCTGTTATGCCTCCATTGATTGTAGAGCCTAAACCGTTAAGTTTCAATTCCCGAATAAATTAGTTCTAGAGTGGAAGGGTGATTTTGTTGCACCTAAGGGAAAGTTTATCTCTTACCTTAGGTCCAGAAAGCTAATTTCCAAAGGTTGTATCTACTACCTCATGTGAGTTAAGTTTGATGATATTGAGTCTCCCACTCCAGAGTCAATCCTGGTTGTGAATGAGTTTCTTAAAGTGTTTCCTGATGATTTGCCTGGAGTCCCTCCTGATAAGGAGATTGACTTTGAGATTAATGTTCTTCTCGATACCCATCCTATCTCAATTCTACTTTATAAGATGGCCCTCAGTGAATTGAAAGAGTTGAAGAGAAGGGCTTCATCAGGCTGAGTATTTCTCCTTAAGGTGCTTCTGTCCTATTCGTACGAAAGAAAGATGGGTCTCCTAGAATGTGCATTAGTTATAGGTAACTGAACAAGGTCACAATAAATAATAAATATCCTCTCTCCAGGATAGATAATCCATTTGACCAACTTCAGGGTGCCTCTTGTTTCTCAAAGATAGACATCAAATCTGATTACCATTAGTTGAAGGTGAGAGAATGTGATATTCCAAAGACAACCTTTAGGACTAGATATGGCCATTTTGAGTTCCTGGTCATGTCCTTTGGGTTGACAAATGCACTTGGAGCCTTCATGGACTTGATGAATAGGGTGTTCAGACAATATCTTGATACGTTTATGATCGTTTTCATCGACGACATTTTGGTCTATTCGTGAGATGAGGAGGAGCATGCCAATCACCTTAGAGTTATCCTCCAAACTCTTAAGGACCATGAGTTGTATGCAAAGTTCTCGAAGTGTGAGTTTTGGCTCAAGTCAGTGGCTTTCCTAGGTCATATTATTTTGGGTGATGGTATTCGAGTAGATTTCCAAAAGATTGAAGCGGTGAAGAACTAGCCCAGACCGACCTCTCTAATTCTTGGGGTTGGCAGGCTATTACCGCAGATTTTTCAAGGGATTTTCTTTCCTATCTACACCACTGACTAAGTTAACTCAGAAGAAGGACAAGTTTTAGTAGTCCGATGAATGTGAGAAGAACTTCCAAGAGTTGAAAACTAGACTGACTATTACACTAGTTTTAACCTTGCCCGATGGGACAGAAGACTTTGTGATCTATTGTGATGCATCAAGAGTTGAATTGGGTTGTGTGCTGATGCAGAGAGGAAAAATGATAGCTTATGCTTCCAGACAACTTAAGGATCATGAGAGGAACTATCCGTGCCCATGATAAGGATCATGAGAGGAACTATCCGTGTCCATGATCTCGATTTAGCAGTGGTAGTGTTTGCACATAAAATCTGGTGCCACTACTTATATGAAATGCATGTGGATGTGTTTACTGACCATAAGAGCCTGTAGTATGTCTTCAATCAGAAGGAGCTCAACCTGCGGCAAAGGAGATGGTTAGAGTTGCTCAAAGATTATGACTTGAGCATTCTCTACCACATAGGTAAAACTAATATGGTCATTAATGCTCTTAGTAGGTTGTCTATGGGTAGTACGACCTATGTTGAGGAGAGAAAGAAAGAGCTCAATAAGGAAGTGCATAGATTGGCCCGATTGGGAGTTCAGCTTGAACAGAATGATGAGGGAGGATTCAATGTTCAGAACAAGTTTTCCTCCTCTTTAGTGGCAGAGGTGAAAGAAAAGCAAGACCAAGATCCTATCATACTTCAATTAAAAGAGGTTATCCACAAACAGAAAGTGATGGTCTTCTCCAAAAGTGGAGATGGAGTGTTGATGTACCAGAGTAGATTATGCGTTCCAGATGTTGATGGTGTTCGAGATAGAATTATGGTTAAAGCCCATAACTCTAGATATTTCATTCATCCTGGCTCTACCAAGATGTACCACGACTTGAGGGAAGTCTATTGGTGGAGTGGAATGAAGAGGGATATTGCTGAGTTTGTTTCTAAGTGCCCAAATTACCAACAAGTTAAAGTTGAGCATCAAAGACCGTGTGTATTGGCACAGAACTTTGAGATTCTTGAATGGAAGTGGGAGATGATCAACACGAACTTCATTACTGGTCTACTAAGGTCTCAAAAGCAACATGATTTAATATAGGTGATTGTGGATGGAATGACCAAATCAGCTCACTTCTTAGCAGTTAAGACAACTAACACTGTAGAGAAGTATGCCAATTTGTACATCCATGAGATTGTCAGGTTGCTTGGATTTCCCTTGTCTATCATCTCGGATAGAGAAGCTCAATTCACCTCCCAATCTCGAAGATCCTTCTAGAAGGGATTGGGTACTAAAGTGAATCTAAGTATAGTTTTTCATCCTTACATGGACGGCCAAGCAGACGCATAATTTAGACACTAGAAGACATGTTGAGAGCTTGTATCCTTGACTTCAAAGGAAATTGGGATGGCCACTTACCATTGATTGAATTTGTATATAACAATAGTTATTATGTGAGAATTCAAATGGCTCTCTATGAAGCTTGGTATAAGAGGAGATGTAGATCACCAATTCGGTGGTTTGAGGCTGGAGAAGCCGAATTGATTTGACCTGATCTTGTCCACTGGTCAATGGAGAAGGTAAAGTCATTAAAGAAAGGTTGAAGACTACATAAAGTCGCCAGAAAGCTTACACCAATGTGAGGAGAAGAGACTTAGAGTTCTAGGTGGATGATTGGGTATACTTGAAAGTGTAACCCATGAAGGGTGTCATGAGATTTGGGAAGAAGGAAAAATTGAGTCCTTGCTATATTGGTCCCTATCAGATTATGAAGAGGATTGGAAAGGTCTCTTATGAGTTAGAGTTTCCTTCTGAGCCAGATGCAATTTATCCAGTATTCCACATCTCAATATTGAAAAAATGCTTGAGAGATCCTTTATTGGTGATCCCTGTTGAGAGTATTGGAGTGAATGATAGTTTGTCCTATGAAGAGATTTCAGTCCAAATCCTTGATCGCCAGGTTCGCAAGTTGAGAACCAAAGAGATTACCCCAGTCAAAGTCCTGTGGAGAAATTAATTTGTTGAGAAAGCCACATGGGAAGCTAAAGAAGATATGAGAACTAAATATTAGCATCTATTTGTGCCTGATGATGAGAATGTTGGAGGTAATTTCCTAACTCTTGATTTAAATTGATTTGCCTATTCTTTAGTTGATGTATCTATTCCTGAGTATGAGTAGAGATTGTTAAGATTGATGAGGAGTCGAGAGTTTGATTGATGAGTGAGTATTGAGAGGATTCTTGATTGTATTTGTGCCTTGATGTCTACCTTTACTCATCATTTGAGACGAATGAGTCCAAGAGGGATATGATGTAACACCTGATAAAATTACCAAAATACCTCTAGAAGAGAGATTTGCGCATAACGCATCTCCCCAACTCCGATGGTAAATCCGAGACCAGAAATATGATCAACATAAAAAACTGTGTGGATAGATGGTCTTGGTTGATTTTTAGAGCAACCGGATCAGAAGATAATTTTTCGATGCGAAAATGATTTCCAAGATAAGTGCGCAACAGGTGTGCGACGCAGACCTATCGTGGAGTTACACTTAGACTTTGTCCTAATATTATCTACGAGATTAGAAAACTAGATCAGAGAATTTTTTATGAAAAAACCCAAAAATATACTATGTTTGCATCGCGGACCACACTACCCCAAGGCAAATATTTTTTCAATTTTCATGAGGGGCATTCCAGACCTTTCCCAACCCCTCCTAAACTTAAAACATGATCTAAATGGGTTGTTTTGAGTGTAAAAAGGATTATAATCCCTATTCCTAAGTCTTTTCTAAGTTCTAACAAAGAATAAAGCTAGAGAAGAGAGAAGAGGAGCGAGAACTTGAGGAAATCGAGGAGGCTTTGTATGAGCTTGAGTGTCCAAGATTCATGCCAGGTATGTAAGGCTAAACTAAAATATGAGAATGTTCTTCCATGTGCCCCCATTGATGGTAATAGAGGAGTTAAGATTCTAATGAGTCTACATACATGTTTCTTGAGTATTTTCTTATAAATTTTATATATTACAAGCATTTTCATGTATTGATGATCATCATGAACTTTATTTGTCGAATTAAATACTTTTCATGAGTCATTGTATAAACCCTACATGTTATTAGGTGAAAACATGCAGAATGAACCTAGGATTGGAGTCTAGAGCCTTGACTTGAGTATGTTGATTGTGATTATGATGTGAGCATGACGAATGAGTTAATAGAGCTTGATAATCCCATGAGTATTCATAATTGAGTTCCAGAGATTTGTCTAATCGACTTCCTCTTAATGATTTATCTGAGTCTTTGAGCTATTAAATGAGAACTGAGATGATTGAGATGATAGGCCGAAAGGCCCAATTGAGTTGAGTAATTGAGGTGATGAGAGTTTCTATGAGACTAATTGAGATGATGAGAGCCTCTCCGAGGCTAATTGAGATGATTGATTGAGATCAGGAGTCTTATAAGCATTGAGTCTTGGGAGGAGTATCGAGTACCAAAATGAGCAAGAGTAAATCCAGCTTGCAGTCATTAACTACGACGCCAAGCATAAGTGAGGGTAGAACCATTTAATTGAGGTTCTCTCTTGAGTTAAAGTCCTTGAAAGCAACATAGGACTTGAGGAGGCTAGATCCCTAGTGGATCCGATTCGTTCCTTACCTAGCAAGTACGGTATGATTATGGCAATATTAGAGGGATTGTTGTATAATCATTAGCTCATAAGAGATTGTTTGTCGGATAAAAGAAACTCTCAGATAGGTCCCACACTAATAGTACTCTGAGTTAAGTTGTGTTGATTGATAAGATTTGATTTGTATTGATGGGTCAACTGTCTACTCCTTATTCTTGCTTTAGATAAACATTTGATATGCTAATTGAATATCTTCTGAATTGATGTTATTTCTATATTATTCTAACTGTATCTGTTTCATTCAGCCATTTCACATACTCCTGCATTCCGCATACTGACATCCATTTGGATTGCATTGTTTCATGATGCAAAGGCAGGTCTTAGGGATCATCAATAGGCACACCGTTGAGAATATTTTGCAATCAGCTGAGTTGGTGAGCCTCCCTTACTTCGGAGGTACCTATTTTTTTTCATCTAGCTATTAGAGTGAACTTTAGACTAGCATTTTATTTTGAGATGAGGTAGTCATGGGTCTGTCATTGGCACTAACTGATAGTGATAGAGGATTCATAGACTAGAATCGAGTTTTGATTGGAGATTATGTTGAGCTAGCTTCTTTCAAACTAGCCTGTTTTATTTATATTACTTTAGAGACTTAGATTGCTCATTTATTATCTTTAGTTTTCCGCTGATTGATTAGTTATTAAATGAATGAATATAATGAGGCCAAATGATTTGCTTGGGGACTAGTAATAGTCTTTGAGTGTCGGCCACATCTTGGGCACCCTCCCGGGGCATGACATCTATAAAGTGAGAAATTTTTTCTCTTTTAGGATCATTTGGTTTGGATATAAGTTATGTTGAAATTAATTTTTTTGGAATAAGTTATGCTGAGATTAGTTATGCTGACTGTAGTTTTTATTGCTTGTTTGGTTTTTCATATTCAAAATTATATTCGTTGCATAATTTTTAAAAATAAGTTGTTTGTTTACAAATAAACTCTGTATTTAGTTTTTTATATTTTAGTTGTAAGCTTTAGTTATTCAATGTTCATTGTTAAAATAAAATTTTCATCTTTTTTAGTTTAAATATTTTTTATGTATGCATTTCCATGATGATATCATATGTATTTAAAAATAAATTTTTTCTTATTTAATTTAAAAATAGAACTTTCATTTTAAGTTTGTTAAAGAAAAAAGGATTTATGAGAAAATAAAATACAAAATAAACATAAGAATTAGTCAAATAAATTTATAAAAAAATAATATTATATAGTATAATTTTCTAATAGAAAAATATAAAGACTTATCATAAAAATAAAGAGTGAAGGTTGTGAATGTTATACATGGTATTAGAAATAATGTAAACATACATGAACGTGAAAAGTGAGGCATAAAAAGAGCTTAAAGGGATATATTTGTGATTTACCAATTTTATCCCAAGATAACTTATCCATGAGTAGTATACTACCCAATAAAAGGAATAACTTAATTCAGTACTAATTATTAATTTTGGATAAGTTATCCCAAATTCACCAACCAAACAACAAATCAAGTGTCATTATAATTTAATTCCAAGACTATTTCTTGTTATCCTTCACACCAAATGACCTTTTAAAGTATAATTAGTAGGTGTGTCAACGTTTATTTTATCTCATCATTTAAAATTATGAGATAAAATCAACATTTGAATGTGCTAATTCATTAAAATCAAGAGGTATATCTCACATTCTCCAACAAATTTAATTTGAGAATTTGATATCATTATTTCATATTTTGTTAATATAAATATTAATTCATAAATTAATATTTTATAAAAAGAAAACCAACATTTAATATTTATCGACATTTATTCCATATTTCTAATTGCTATGTAGGAAAATTATATTAAAAAGCACTATATTACAAGTCATGTTCAATTTCGTGCAAGCACAGGCTAAACATATGTTTTTTCTTCTTAATTTTGATTATGTGACATTGATAGAAATTTGCATATGTTTTCAGAATTTTTAAGTTGATAATTATTATGACTTATAGTGCATTTTGTAATATTTTAAAATAATATACTTATTTACTTTATTTCAATTCATGTCGCATATAAAAATTTTGAGAGTCAATCAAAATTTTATTTATATAGTACTGGAGAAATTTCAAGAACCATTTAAATTTTTTATGCCTTTAAAATTTTTAAGTTAGTAATTATTGTGATTTATAGTATCATATATGTGTTACTTCCTTTGTCTCACTTTAAGTTGCTAGTTAATTACTAACCACTAGGATTTGTAAGACCTTTTATACAATTTTTTAATATGTAAAAAAAAATTAAAAAGTAAAAATAAATAAAAAAAAAAGACACATCAATAACCTCGCTGAAGTAGGTAGGACAACCAGAAGCTCCTCAAACTAATAAAAAAATCACAAGAAATTTAAAAGTATAAAATTAAAAAATACAAAAATGAATAAAAGCAGACACATCAATAATCAGTTGCTTACTTATAGCAGCTGAAGCAAGCAGGATAATATTAAGCTGCTAAAGCAAGCAAAACAACCCTAAGTTGCTCTATCTATTCTCTAATTAAATAAAAGAATATTTTTAAATAATTCCATTTATTTTTATATATCAACCATTTATTTCATATTATATTAACTTAATTTTTGAAGTAATGACACATATTAAGAAACACACTTAGGGACTATTTTAGCTATATTTTTTACTATTACCTTTATAAATAGTTTTGTAAGTAATGTAGTTTAATTTTTAGAATATATAAAATTTCATCAAAGGAAAGGGCGAAAAAGATTTCAAATATCTATCTTGAATTTTAATAGTATTGATCGTACAAGTCCTCTCCCTTATGTTACGCTAATTTGATAAATTATAAATTGTTACATATATGTGTTATAAAAAAAGATACTCAATAATTTTTTTAATTATTATATTTTAAAATATTATATTATATGATTAAATAATTTTTAACTGCAGTGTAGACCTTGCAATAAAATTCTACAAATAAGTTAAAATTTAATACATCTTAATCATCATAATCTTTCATATG
>JAABOM020060017.1:0-12246 GCA_011800125.2 Solanum clarkiae
GTTTGGATTCCAAGACCCACTTCCAAGCTTCCATTCTTCCCAAACTCAATTCCAAGGAACTCAAGGTCTAAGGTATACGGGTTGATCCTTGACTTCCTTTCAATCAATGAGACCTAAAATTATTTTTAAGCAAACTCATGGATTTCTACTTTACTTTAAATCAGGGTTTTGAAGATTATAAATCCTAAAATTCTAATTATGCATGGGTAGTATTTATTTGATGATTTTAATGTGATTTAAACCGTTACATCAGGATTTTATTTGGGGTTTATGGAATTTCAAGTATGAATGTCCCCTTTAAGACTTCTAAATGCATGGGTGATTATGCTATGAATTTTAATGTGAATTTAATTATTTTTTTTATTGAATTTCATAATTATTGTTGATTTTATATTGAATCCTAATTACCCATGTCATTCTCTCATTATTCATAGCATATGCATTTATGTATATGGGTATTACGGGAATTATGTTATGGGTTAAGACCAATTATGTTCTATGGTATGATTTTGATAAAATGTTGGTTATGACAATATTGTGATCACATATATGTCTTTGATTTTGGTTCTTTGAGAATATTGGGTGTTTGCACCATTTTGTATATGAATGGGCTATTTCTATGCATGAGTATATAGACTATAAAATTATGTTTTGGCCTTTAAGCCTAAGAATGCATTGAGATGGTTTCGAAAATGATTTACGTCGGTTGTAAGTATGTGTGTTTGTGTGTATATATATATGTATAGGAATATTTATTCTTGTGGGATGATGACTTAGCACTGATAGATTGGGGGCATTAGGGCTATCCCTAAGGGCCCTCTACCTTTCCTTGAACTATGTGCCTAACATAGGTTTTCGATCCGAAGAGGGAGTTGTCTCGTGAGGAGAAGAAATAATTCGATTGTGATTTTGTGAAAATCTTATCCGAAGAGGGAGTTGTCCCGTAAGGAAGGTTACTTCATACGAAGAGGGAGTTGTCCTGTAAGGTGAAGTATGGTCTATGCTTGGCAAGTAGATCACCTCTTTACCGATGAGGGGATTTCAACGAGATTCCAACTAACAACCGCTTGGTCTTACTTGTGTCGGTTGAGGTCACATCCCCAATATATATAAGCGCATCATTTGCATTCCAAGCATCATGACTTCATAGCATCTCGTATATTACATTCTTTGATATCCAACTCTTTCTATATTACGTGCCTTGTCATCTAACGTCGATATGTAGGTTTTGATAAGTTACATGCATTGTACCCTACATACTTAGTACATTCAAACGTACTAACGCATACTCTATGACTACATGATGTTACTATATAGGAATCAGAGCCCCTATTGATTTTCCTCATGGCTAGATGGATTGTTCAAGTTAGCTTTTGGTGAGTCATCATGTTCGGGGACAATATCTATCTTTTTCATGCTTATGTTCAGACTACATATTGTATATTTTGGTAATACTAATGACTATGAGGGTGAGCCCGGTTGTTTGTCTTGGCCCCCACTAAGTTCTATGTCTAGAGGTTTTGTTGGACAAGTTATGTTTACGCTTGAGTTTTGACTCATTTATGTTATTCAAGTGCTTAACTCTTTACCTTAGACCCGATTCCCCTTGTTTATGCGTATCTCTTATTGTCATTTTAATTGTTTTCGTGACCAAGGATATGTAATAATGTGGTATGAGGCTTGTTTTGGGTTCCTTCGGGTTCCCCATTCGCCGGTCACGTCTATGCCCTAGGTTCTGGGCATGACAAAATTACAGAAAACTTCTACCTTAGGAGCTTATTAAGTCAATTCTTGATGAACTCATATTGTTAAGTTGTTTTTTAGAATAAAAATGAGATCTTTCCAAATGGGTCAGATTGGGTAATGAGGATTCATCTATTAGTATTTTGTTGAAGGGAGGTTTTGTGGGAAGAGAAAAGGATGCTCAATTTTCTATTCTGAAAAAAGGCCTGCTTCTTTATTTTCCTTTTTTGTCCCCACACGTTTGCCTTTTCTGCTAAATCCTGTGCTTAAGCCCAAATAAATTCTAGTTTAGTTTTTGACATACTTCCTCTTGTTATGAATGATGTTATATGTTGTTACTTTGAAGTGTAAGACATATGTTGAATAACAATGCTAAAGTTATAGACAAAACCTAATATGGCTCTTTATCTGAGTGAATAAGAACAATTGGGCCTCTGATAACGCAGAATAGCTATAGAAGATTTGTACCTCAACATTAAATCTTCTACCTGTTGGATCTACGTCCAATGGATAATGAAACTTCAAGTATATTTTAACTTATATGTTGTTGTGCTTTGTGTTGTCAAACGCGCAATTAACTTCTAAAGCAATGTGTAAAACATGTTGGAGCTTTAGTGTCGTCATCCATGCGCTGAGATATGTTGCTCGGGCTCTTCAAAAGTGTCGGCAGATGCGTGTCGGATTCGCCAAAAATAGTGTAGTTTCAAAAAATCTGACACAGGTGCGGCATTAAAGTGAAGAGTTAGTGCAACATAGGCATATGTAGCGCAATGATGAAGTGGTGACATTCAACAATTAATATTTCCCTTTATCATAATTTAATCTTCATTCTCATTGTCCATTTATTTGGTATTTGTTCTTATAATCAATAGTATTGAACTACACATATATATCTATATTTTTTTCTCCATTTGCGTCTCTCTTCATTAACACAATTTTTAATTTTGGCATAAACCCCAAAGAACCTTAGAGGGTTTTTTTTAATTAATTTATTTTTTTTAATTTTTTTTTGCATTTTTCACCTTTGATAACACTGTGCTTAGGTGGTTTAATGAAGAACAAAGCTTGTTATCATCAGCAATTATTTTTTGTGGTTTCATTCAGCTAAAGCTTTGCATGTTGATTGGGTAGAGAATGCATTAAAGAGGAATCTCATTCTGACCAGTATTCTACAATGTCGCATCTCTTATTTCTTCCAAAGGTTCATCTCCCTATACTGAAGAGGAATCTTATTTACTGAAGGAAAAAGCAGAAGGATATTCCCTCAAAGACAATGTATTTACAGAAGAGTATGAATTTGTGCGCCATGCTCTTTTCACAGATCATGATGATCAAAGTGGTTGGTTTTGTCATCTGTGGCTTCGGATCAGACAGTTAAACTAGAGATATTGTTGACTTCCTCATGGGCCATGGCCACCACATGGCTGTAATCTTTCATTACCTGTGGATGGATCATTTGGAGATTGCCCTTTATCACCTTTTACCAGTCCTCAGACTAATACTAGAATACTTCCATTCATCCTCTATTACAGCAAAGCTGTTGAGGATATATGCTAATCTACAGAGTATTTGAACATGAAAATATTGTGAGTGATGAGCTTGTTTGAAGATCACTCTCAGGAGATGGACCTGGGTCTGCTCAAGCTTGGTTTAACATATCTTAATTTTCCAGAGGAACATGCACATTCTGAAAAGGCTTACCAAGTAAAGGTCAGCCTTGTTTGTTCTCAAGGCAATTTCTCTTCAACTGGTGTTCATCATGGAAATGCTTCTGCAATTTCTCAAGGCAATTTCTCATAGTTCAGAACATATTGATTTGAAAATTGAAGGGAAGATCTCTTCAAGCGACAAAAGTTTCTGCACTCATGATGCACAGTTCTTGGGTCAGCTTTGGTTAACTTGTTCCATCTAGAAAGAACAAGATAGATGAAACAGTAGTGGACTATCAGTGGGATGTTACGACCATGAATAATGAGATATCACTATGTAGGGAATTGTTATCAACAATGAACCGGTAGGAAATTTGTTTACACGCTGAGTATTTCATCTACTACAGCTGTATTTCCATCCTGTCCTCTCTTATTATTTCTTTGTCTGTTTCAGTAAAATTGGGAAGCTGACACTTGCCTGACTGTTGGTGGCCCATGATACCTTGATGTCATATGCTAGCACTAGTCATAGAAATGTTAGCCATCATGCAAAATTGTTCAACTCTATGACGATTTAGAGAAAATGGACCCAGCACGTCTCCACTACTACCAGGTTTGCCTACAATAAGCTTACTCGAGTTCGCCTACAATTACTTTGCAGCATTTGATAGGTTTTTTTAATCAAGACACTCAACTACTTGCCTAACATACTGTAGCAGCTTAGATAATTTAGTCCCCTTATTACCACATGATACTAGGCAAAAGTAAATATTGGTTTCATAGTCAACACATTTGTCTATTTTTGGGCAAATCCAAGTCCTTTTCTTCCAAAAATGATACTCGATCTTTTCACTCATCTCCCTCCCGAAGCCATAATTGATTTTTTTTGATACCTAACATAATTCCAGGAAGTTCCTATCACTCTAGTTATTTCCAACTAAAGAAAGAACCAAAAATCAATTGACGACTTAAAAATAACAAATCTAGTGTAATCCCACAGCTGGGGCTTGGGAAGGAAATAGTGTATGTAGACCTTACCTCTACATTGTCATATCCTACCTAATCACCTCATCCCAATACTTCTTATACCTAACTCTTCCCCTCGGCAGCATCATAACTGACAACCTTACAAACCTCCTAACTGGGACCTTTGCGCTTCTCCTCTACTCTGAACTATCTCATCCTCACTTCCTGCATCAGATGAAGTGACCTTGCCAAATTGAACCTAATTGAGTTTTTGGGATCTACGAAAGAAATTACAATTTACCGTCCAAAACCGGTAAAAAATTACCTCAAAGATGTGGATTCTCTCGTTGGCTTTAGATTAACGACAAAAAACAACTATGCATAGACTCCAAACTAGTGAGGTCAGACATATGATCCTTACATCTGTTCTGCTTCATGCACCCTGTTTCTTTCTAATACTTTCTTTCAATGGCTCTCATTAACCTAACATCTATTTTAAGTTTAGCAAGAAAAACAACCCTTAAATGTCTCATTTTACTAGTTTTGGTCATGTGCCTTGCATGTGATCCTGATCTTTTTTGCATTTTCTTGAATTTAGAGAACCATATATAACATTATATACAATAATTGTTGACGAAAATGTAGGCTAATGCGGAGGGCCTTCCTTGATAGTCTCATAAACAGGGGTAGGAAGTCCAACTTTCTGGGTAAACTCTTGCAATCGGCTTTTGAAAAGATAACAACTGACACACCTGTAATATGTTTAGCAATAAGTGACCATCACCATTAATAACACAAGCAATAAGCCATAAAGACTACTTCAGAGAAGAATGTGACTAGTAAGATAAGAGAATTATTATAAAATTAATGAAAATATTGGCATGCACATATATATGTCGACATATATTAGACTTGATATTATTTAATACCATGTTTGGTAGTGTTTTTAATGTATGCATAACTAATACATGATCCTTTTCCTTGACATGAATGGCTCACAAGAGGTTAAAATCTTGAAATAGGGCTCAACTTGATGCTTGTAAGATCATAGATACTTTTCATGAATTGAATGCATGCCTAAAAGCTCTTAATAATCATGAAATCACTTGACTTGTAAATCATATAATAGTTTATCAACAACTTGAGGATTATTGTAATGTAATTTTATCAAACATATCGTGGGTTCATGATACTTATTCAAAATCATGCAACTCAAGAGTAAAATAAGAAGAGTAACTCATTTCAAATGAACCCACCAAATTATAGTAAAACCCTAATTTAGGGTATCTTGAAATCCATTACAAAAGCTCATAATAGTCCATAGTTTCATAACTCAAAGCATGTATAGTCTCAATGGACAAAAATCAATTCATGGAATAAGCTTGAAATAAATGTTCATGCATAATCAATCAATACTTAATAAAACCCCAACATAATTTATGTTCATATTTTATAAGAAATAGATACCCATGAGTAATACAACTTGAAATCATGAAATTTTCATAAAAAGAGAAGGTTGGACTCCATAGGTGAAAGGACCCATGGATGAAGACCCACATACCTTAAACCTTGAATTTCTTGGAATGAACCTGAAGGAGAACTAAAGCTTGAGATGGGCTCTTGAGTTCCAAAATTTAGCTTGAAATCCTTGGATTTAAATGAGAGATTTGATAAAGTCTTGGAGAGGTTTTAGAGAGGGTTTTTATGAGTTATAGAGTTGAAAATGGCTAAATATAGAAAATTTCATGTTTAAATGTGCATTGGGTTATGACCCCAATGCCCTTGAGCTAACTTGGAAAAATAGGGCACAAAATGCATTGGTCCGTGCCCCAGGTGCTATGCAGACTAGTCGTGGAGGCAACAATTACACTAGTCCACACCCCAGGCGCGTCGCGGTCTGGGGCGGACAACCACAGTAAATTGAAAATTAGCAAAAATTATTTTTCACTACGGGTCTTCTAAAATTCTGTTTATACCCATTTCCCACCTAATTCTCCCCCTGATCAAGAATATGAAGTGTTATTTCCAAAATCGCGCATGGATTTTGAGATATAAGAAAATTACTATTATGGGGCATTCCAAAGTACATGAGGGGTGTTCATCAAACGTTGTGAAGAAAGCTCTAGCTAGACCCCAGAAAAGGTAGAATGCGAACTTAAACGGTCATGAACCTTGTTATACTAGCTATAGGAATTAAATCTGGTATGATATTGAAAATGCAGACAAAGAAATGAAAGTTTCTATGTACGCCCTCTAAAGTTTTTGGGAGCGACAGGAAGATTTCCTTCATGGCCTCAAAAAATAATTTGGGAACCAAACATTTTAGTTGGATATTGCTCATAATATATGTTGACAGAAGCATGTACATGATGTTGCCTCTAGAAGGGAATTGAGTATAGAAGATACATATTCTTTCATTGGGATCAAATGGGTCATTCCAGCAACCATTAAGGGTCTCATCAGCAGCTGGATGTAGTTCAAAGAAAAAACAAAGATGAAAATAATATGGAGGACTGTTGCACATTGTATGTTTTGGATTATATGACGGAAGAGAAACTCGAGGTGGTTTGAGGGAAAACAATATCTTAATCAGATGCTGAAACTTTTAAGTTCATGTAAATTAGCCACATTTATAATCTGCAAGATATGTATAATGAAGGAGAGCACTTGAATTTGTAAATGTATCAGAGTTGAGGCTAATTATACTATCTCGGAAATGTAACATGTCCAGGAGAAGGAGAGCAAAATACAAAAAGGCCTTTACCAAAAGTTCTATAAAGAAGGGTGAAAAAGAAATGCCTATACTTAGGTTTACCTATAATTACTTTGCAGCATAGATATAAATTGGCATCTTAGTTATCATTATGGACGGTTTTTTTTAATCAAGACACTCCACTACTTTCCTAACATACTATAGCAACTTAGATAATTTAATCGCCTTATTACCACATGGTACTAGGCAAAAAAAAAAGTATTGGTTTTCATAGGAAACACATTTGTCTAATTTTGGGCAAATCCCAGCCCTTTTCTTCCAAAAATGATACCCAACTTTTTTGCATCTCCCTTTAGAAGCCATAATTGATTTTCTTTGATACCTAACATAATTCTTTGAAGTCCCTATCACTCTCATTAGTTCCAACTGAACAAAGAACCAAAAATAAGTTGAAGATGTAACAATAACAAACCCAATGTAATCCCACAGATGGGGCTTGGGAGGAAAAACTGTACATAGACCTTACCCCTACCTTATCATATCCTACCTAATCACATTATCCCAATACTTCTTAGACCTAACTCTTCCCCTCCGCGGCCCCAAAACATACAACCATACAGACTTCCTAGCTTGGACTTTTGCACTTCACCTCTACACATACCTGACCATCTCATCCTCAATTCCTGCATCCGATGAGATGACCTTGCCAAATTGAACCTAATCGAGTTTTTGGGATCCTGAAAAGGCATTACATTTTATCATCATAAACTGGTAAAAACACAACTCAAAGATGTAGATTCTCTCATTGGCTTTAGATTAACGACAAAAAACAACTATGCATCTACTCCAAACTAGTGGGGGTCAAACATATGATCCTTAACATCCATTTCTCTTGATCCACACTATTTCATTCTAATACATTCTGTCAATGAAGCTCGTTAACCTAAAGGCTATTTTAAGATCTGCAAGAAAAACAACCCTTAAAGTGAAAAAGAAACACAAGGATCCACAAAGTAACATCAAGAGTACCTATAACAAACAAGCATCCATGCATAACTCTTGCAGAACTGTAACCATAAAAAGGAAAACAAGAAACATAAACTTCAAGAAAGAACATGTAATTACTCGAGGTGTGTTACACGGTTGTGAAACTTGAGGAGTGTGGTTCTCTTTTGGTGTTAGCAAAGGAAGCTGCCTTGGGATCAGTGTAGTAGTCAAATCTAGGTCTTGGATCATTTTCGTAGATGAAGCCGAAGGAATTTCAATCAATGGACTGGTAAGGTTATGATCAAGGAGTCCTCCAACAGAATTTTGTTCTTCATTGTTATCTTTAGCCTCTGTAGCTTCCATTTTAATTACTTTCATCCTCTCCTTTCTCTTTTCTGATTCCTCCATTCTTTATAACTAAGTTCATATCAAAAATCCTATCCAATCTATCAATTGACCAAAAAAATTCGAAAAGCTTAAACTTTCAGCCAAAAAGGACTAGTGGGTGTGTGAATATACACATGTATATGTATATGCGGATAAAATGTTTCATTATGAACTATTCCATAGCATACAAAATTTTATAAACAAGATCCAACTTTTAGACAAATAGGGCTAGTGTGTGCGTGATTGTGAACATGGTAGGTATACACAAATAAAAGAAAATTCAATCCGAACTATTGCTTAACCAAAATTGTAAAAACAAATCCCAAAAGCTCCAACTTTTAGCCAAATAGGCTAGTTGGCATGTATGAACATCTATATGCATACACAGATTAAAAGATATTTAATATGACTATTCTTCAATTAAAAATAAAAAAAGTTCCAAAAGAAAGATAAAAGATTTAGCCAAATAGGGATAGTGGGTGTGTGAATCTGCACATCTATATGAATACCCAAGGAAAATAATTAAATTTTAACCAAATAATGCAAGTGGGTATATGTATACTCATATCTAGAAGTATATTTGGGTTTTAGGGTTAAAGTGGAAAGAGGATTAGACAAGTTTCACTTTCGTTAAATCCAATGGGATCTATATATTTGTTGTCATTGAATTTTCATTTTTACCCTTTAAGATTATGAGAACAACCATTCTGTCACTTAGTTCCTTCCTTGTTGTTCAAAAGTTTGATGGGCATTTATAAAATTTTTCAGATAATAAATACGATCTTCAGTTTTTGCCTTTTATAAAAACATGGGTTACTGCTCATTCTCTTCTTTGGTCTTTGGTATAAGCGACAATCCAAAATAGCGAACAACCAGAGCATCAAAAGTAAGTTTTTTTTTCTTTATAGCTCTTTGATTTTCTTTTAGTTCTTTTACTTTGTCAAGGATCAATTGAATTCAGTGTTGGATATACAAATCAAGAAGGAGAAGTCACCAATTCTTGTTTCTAAGTGTTTTTTTTTTTAGATTTTTTTATATGCTTGAAGAATTTTGTATAGCAAATTTTGAGGGGAAAAAGATGAATTATTTGTTATGGAAAAATAAATTCCTAAGTTGTTAAGTTTTAGAAGGTCTTAATTTTGGGCCTTTCGCTAATACGTCTGGGTTTGATGGGTGGTTAACATATATGTTTATTAGGTATTTGATTTGCTTCTTTAGCTATAACAAATATAATTGTTTTGAGCTGTATTTGTAATTTATAAAGATTTAATATTTGAGTTAGAAAAACAAAAAGATAAGTAGAGCTTTTAGTCTATTGGAAATCTTGGTATGTATATTTGAGTGATATTTATCACTGGTTATGGACATTTGTTTTTCATCCTTCCTTATAGAACTTTCAGTAAATACCTTTTGTTATTTTGCTCTCCTTCTCCTGGACATGTGACATCTCCCAGATGGTATAATTAACCTCAACTTTGCGATACATCTATAAATTCAAATGCTTTCCCTCATTATAAATATCTTGCATATTGTAAAATGTAGCTGATTTATATGAACTTATAAATTTTAGCATCTGCATAAGAATTTGTATGCCCTAAAAAAATCTCAAGTTTCCTTTCCGTCATATAGTCCAAAACATACAACAAGGAATAATCTTCCATATCAGTTTCTTCTTCATATTTTCTTTAAACTACATCTAGCGGCGGATGAGACCTTTAAAGATTGCTGGAATGGCCCATTTGATCCCAATGCAGGAATAAGTATCTGCTATCCTCAATTCTCTTCAGCATCAACATCTTGTCCATGACTACAAGCATCTTTTTGATAAATGTGTTTTTGTCAACATATATTGTGAGCACTATCCAACTAAAATATTTGGCTCCCCAATTATGTTTTGAGGCCATAAAGAAAACCTTCCTATCGTTGCCAAAAAGTTTGTAGGATGTATATAGAAAATTTCATTTCTTTGTCCTTATTTTCAACCTCATACAAGACTTAATTCCAAAAGCTAGAATAAAAATTTTCATGACCATTTAAGTTTGCATCTTACCTTTGTTTTGCTTAGCTAGAGCTTTCTTCACGAGGTTTGTGATATATATCCATCCTTGTGTAAATTGTTGAAATTGAGGGGTCATTTGGTAGGGTATATTAGAATAATAGTTGAATTAGATGTATTAATAATGTAGAGATTAGTTATGCTAAAATTGTTTCTTATCTGTAATTTTCTCTTTACCCATGTATTAAGCCCTAATATTGCTAATACCATGGGTTACTATATATTAGTTATGCATACGTTGAAAACATTACCAAATAAGTTATTAAATAATATCAAGTCTAATATATGTATACATATATGTGCATGCCAATATTTTCAACAATTTTATAAAATTCTCTTATGTCACTTGTCACCATTCTTCTTTAAAGTTGTCTTTATTGCTTATTGCTTGTTTTAAAAACAATGATGGTCACTTATTTTTAAATACATTACAGGTATGTCAAGTTGTTATCTTTTCACAAGCCGATTGATTGCAAGAATTTAACCAGAAAGTTGGACTTCCTGCCCCTATTCGTGATACTAAGAAGGAAGGCCCTCCTCACGAGTCTACATTTGCATCAACAGTGATTGTAGACAATATTAGATATCGTTCTCAGCCTGGATTTTACAATCGCAAGGCAGCAGAGCAATCAGCTGCTAAAGTTGCACTCATGAGACTTGGAAATGCTGGGTCAATGCAAAACCTTTCTCAGCTAGTGGTAATTTGCTTTAACCTTTATCATCCGAGACAAAAGAATTGTGCTTCTGCGTTCATATGCACTATGATCTTAATTTTTCTTGGATTCTAACTAGAAACCAAAGTGTCAGATGTTGCTTGTGAAAATACATATCATTTTTCAGGAAAAAATTGGCTAGTTTAATGTCTTAAACTACTATTTCTCAAAATTTTGCACCTTTTGGGTAACTTATCCGATTTGAATTAACCTGCAGTGGCGAAGGGCTTCACTATGATGACCAACATCTTCATGCCAATAACTTACCTAGGCCAATTCTTAATGATCTTTGTGTTTTGGTGAATGCATAAACTTCTATTTTTTGGCAGAATGTCTTATTCGTCGTTTTAGTCATCAGAGCTCCTTCCCCCTCTCCCAGCAAGATATGATAGTTGAGTCTTTTGAGAACTTCGTCTAGAGCATAAATATGGGAAATGTAAAACTAGGTTCTTGTTGTTAGGGTTTGCGCAGCTACTAAAAATAGTTAATGTTAGGCTTCCCTGGTTGTGTTAATTAGGTCCACAGTGGAATGAAGATATGCTTTAGTGTAACCACTCTTAAATACCTTTAGGGGTTATATGTAGGGGTGTTCATGGATCCGGTTGGTCCGGATTTTTTAAATATCAAACCAAACCATTTGTGTTAGGTTTTAAATATAAAAATCAAACCAAACTAATAAAACTCAGGTTTTTCAACAATGGGTTTTCTTGGGTTTTTCAAATTTCTCGGATTTTTAGACTTTTTTTTTGAAATTCTTGTGTTTTTGAATTTTTTCTAATTTTTTGATAAATTATTTATAAACATATAATTAAATTACAATTCAAATATTTCTTTAGTCCTACTAAAATACAAATATCTAAGATTTTTTTTAAATAAAAATACAAAATATGATATTAGTGAAGATACAAAAACATTCGATAAAAAATAATAATGAGATCGTATAAATAAATATTACAATAAATAAGTCATAATGAAGATGATCATAATTTTAAAGTACCAAATCATACTAAAATAAGTCATAATGAAAATATA
>JAABOM020060018.1:0-12245 GCA_011800125.2 Solanum clarkiae
AGATTGAGGCTTATCCAGTTAGTTGAGGCATGACCTATTAGAAATGAATCTCATTGTCCTATAACTATGTGCCTAACATAGGTATTTTATGCCCCAAGAGGAAAGAAGGAGAAGAATTTTAAATATATACATTTGGCAAGTAGGTCGCCTATTTATCCATTGTGGGGTAGACGATGAAGTTCCAAGTTATATCTCACTTGGTTTTATATCGGTTACAGTCTCATTATCAATATATATGAAGTATTTTCGCGTCCATACATTATGCTTTTCATGGCATATTGATATAAGTTATTCATTTGCTATATGATTCCTTCTATATATGTGTCTTTGTCATCTAATATTTAAATGCAGGTTTAATGAGTTCATGTGCATTGCATGACCACATACTTAGAACATTCAAATGTACCAACGCATACTTTTTCCTACATGATCTAATCACGTAAGGATCAAGGACTATGTTCATCCACCATACAACATCCAGCTTGGATCTTGAGATTTGCTTGTTGTGGTGAGTCCTATCTTCCAAGGACAAACCACCATTCCTTTACCTATGATGTTTTATTTATGTTATTTACTTTGAGGGTGAGCCCGGGTTATGTCTTGGCCCCCATCCTATCTTGTGACTAGAGGTATCATTTGATATCTTGAAAACTCCTTTACGTTTATATGCTAAATATTGTGATTGGAGTTTATGCTTAGGTTTGGCTAACTAATGGATATTTTTAGGAGGATTGGTTGTGGGTATTATGATATATTGCTATGTTATGATGTGAAAGATCCTAAGTCACGAATTGCCCCCATAGTGTTAGTCATACTTACCCGCCCCTTAGCTCTTATGTTCTATGTGCTATGTGAATTCATGTCACTCCCTTTTTTCTATGACATCCCCATAGCATGAGTCCTATTTTTCCATCCCTTAGAATTATGTGTTTACTATCTATATGCTCTTCGGAATTGATGATGTATGAATGGATGCTATGAGGCTAGATTAGGGACTCTCAGGTTCCCATTTGTCATGTTACTCCTAGGCCCTAGGTCCGAGTCGTGACATATGTACGAGGGTCTGAATAATCTACACTAGGACAGAAACTATATTGGCTATGGGTTGCCTAAGTGGAGTCCAGAAATCAATCATCTGTCATATGCAGATGATACTATCTTTTTTTATTCAGGTGATAAGGCTTCTATCCTAAGAGTGACGAATTTCCTAAGGGGCTATAAAGCAGTATCAGGGAAGCTCATTAATAAGTATAAAAGCTATTCTATCTGCATGAAAACACGCCTCTTATTTTTGCTATCAGGTTGAGGAAACTAATAGGAATAAGGCAAGGGGATTTTCCCCTTACTTATTTTGGATGCCCTGTGTATTATGGGAGAAGAAACAGTTCCTACTTTGAAGGGTTGATGAGAAAAGTTTCTTGGAGGATTCTCTCATGGAAAAATAGATTCTTATCATTTGGAGGCAGACTTATCATCATCAACCATGCTCTTTAATCAATACCTATCTTCCTAATACCTCCCCCATAGGTTTGATAAGAAAATTACATTAGATTTTTGCTAAATTTGTATGGGGTTCCACTCCTTCTAAGAAAAGAAAGCATTGGGTGGCTCGGGAAGACATATGCTATCCTATGGAGGAAGGAGATCTGGTTTTAGATCACTGAGTGAGATTAACAAAGCTATGCATGCAAGGCCTTGGTGGAACTTTAGAACTACTACATCATACTTTTGGGCGACTTATATTGGGAATATGTACTGCAAAAAGCTTCACTCTCTGCTTGCCAAAAGCACAGAGGCATCACAAGCTTGGAGGAGTATGGTAAAGATAAGGGATGAAGTGGACCCTTTTATTGGGTGGCAAGTGAAGACAGGAATTCAAGTTTCTGGTTTGATAATTGGATCAGATTGGGAACATTGTGTTATGCAGAGGCAGAGTCAGCAGAGGAAGTTGAGGTAGAAGTTAAAGAGTTTGCTAATGATCAAGAACGAGATGTTTTTGTCCTAAGCAAGAACCTTTAAGAGGAAATACAGGGATTTATTGTCAACAATATTAATCCACCAAATGGGGAGGCAGTTGATAGAGCTTGATAGATTGGCAGCAACAAAGGTATATTTACAACCAAATCAGCTTTCTAGAATGTTAGATCAAAAAAGCAAAAACTAAAATGGTGCAAGTACATCTAGAATAGGAGACTTCCTAACAAGATCTCTTTCTTTAGATGAAGGATGCTAAAAGGAAGAATTTCTACCGATCTCAATCTAAAAAAATACAGAATCACAATAGTATCAAAGTGTTACTATTGTAGCATAGGGTATGAGGAGACTGTCAATCACCTATTTCTAACAACTCCCATAGCCCAAAAGCTATGGAAACACTTTCTGCCCTGTGTAGGTTTCAGAGTGGAAGGATGTTAGTTGGGCACCTTCTTGACCAATTAGTGGAATACCATGGACAAGGAAATGCCCAAAGAGATCCTACTTAGCATTCCTACTATCTTAATGTGGGAATTGTGGAAAAGGAGGAATGCTATCAAGCATGAAAAGAAGGTTACATATCATATGTTGTTAGAAAGGTGTGAACAGGTTGTCCATCAACTCAGTAGAATGATATTCTCAAGATGGACACACATTCCAAAACAGTGGTCAGAAGCCTGAGTTTTATGCAGAAATTCAAAAGGAACCTATCCTACAAGCTGGTGTCTTGTAAATTTCCTAAAGAGGGATGGGTCAAATGCAACAGCGATGGTGAAAGCAAGGACAATCTAGGTGTTACTTCTTATGGATTCTGCATAAGAGATTCTAATGGAGATATATTATATCCAGAAGCAGACAATAAAGGCTTAGCAACCAATATAGAGGCAGAGGCCACTACAATTTGGAAGCCTATACAGTTTGGAAGGGCTAACAACCTACTTAACATAAAATCGAAGTTTGACTCATTATGTGTGATATAATTCCTATAAATAGAGTGGAGGGTACTATGGGAAATCATAGAGCAAACAGAGAATACCCTAACTCTAACAAAGAGGATGGATGTTCAGTTTTGTCATACTTACATGGAAGGCAATCAACTGGCAGATAGCTTGGAAAATAGTGTCATTAATCAGTCAAAAAAATAATAGTTCTAGAGCTTCAACCAGATGCCTAGTCTATCTAAAAAAACATGTAACATGGATAAAAATCAGATCCCATCATTGAGAATTAAGACAAAGCAGATACTAGATATTTCCAATTAATTACATGATCTTGACATTCACATGATGCATCTTACATACAGTGAGCTATTTACTGCTCTTTCAACTATTATGTAAAGATATTTTCACAAAAACCGCAGCTATTTCCTAATGGGTTGGTGAGCGTACGAGCAAAAGGCTATGCAAAATAGATACAGTGCATCCATCAAATAAGGGGAAGGTATCACCACAAAAAGGCCATCTGCAATAGAGACTTCACCGTGCCTCAAGCGTATCTAAGAACCCAAAACTACACTAGGTTTTGTGCCAGATAAAGGAGTACATTCTTCAGTTAGAACCAAACAAAGGTACGAGGATAGAAGAGAGGAAGGACAAACTCACACATCGATCTTGAAGGAGAAGCAAACCCTCTTTTTTATACTGAGCGAAGACGGCCATGGTGGATCACCACAAGAAACACTAGAAATAGTAGCGGTTCAGTAGAGCATTAGTACCAAAAGGTGGATGAGATTATAGAAAGAAAACTTGCATGCTGAAGATGAGGAGGATGAAGAAGAGAGCAACAAGGGGAAGCGTACGAGTATAGAACAAACTGCTATTGAAGATGGAGTTGAACAGGCGCATTGGGAAAGGAGAAAGTAAAAATGGGGAAAGTTTAGTGTTTCAGAATGTAAAAACCCCAATTACTTAGGGGTTAAGTGTATATAGTGGAGTTTTGGGCCTCCAAATCAGACTTATTAATGGATTTTATTTAATCAATAAAATGGGCCTCCGAGCCCATAGTTAATTTTAAAAAATATGGAATATACATACATACATAGAGGATGGGAAGGAAATCACCCATTATTCTACTATTTAGCACGCTCATATATAGTTAAGATCCTTTACAACCTACATGAAAGAAACATTTCATAGTAAGCACCATTTGGGGTGGAATAACTAAGAAAATAAAAAGTAACAAAATTAATTAAACAAAAAAGAAATACAAATCCTAGCTTTAAAGATATGTCCCCTAACCTTTCTCCTTCAGTTTTAATTGAGCAATGAATGTGGAAAATTATAGATTTATTGAAGAGCTATTTTGATTTTCAACAAGTACTCTAAAAAATATATGAAAAAAGTTCTAACTTTGGAGATGTACAGCCTCACCTTTCTCTTTCTCTTTCTCTTTTAATTAGGCAATGAATGTGGACAGTAAATTTATTGATAGAGTTAATTAAATTTTCAACAAATATTTTGAGGAAAAAATTGATAAAAAAGATGTTGTGATCCAAAATCTCATATCATAGTGATACCTACTGTCAGACCCTTAACCTGACGATTCAGATAGCTCGGGTTTGGCTAGGGATTTACCTGATGAGCCCAGCCAAGGACCCGTGACTTCAGACAAGATAAAATTCAACTGAAGAAAGACCTTGGCATTGGCGTGGTTAGGCCATGCAAGACAGGACCTGCTAAGGCATAGGAAGGTTTAGACAAGGTAAGGAAATGCAAGGCTAGATGTAGCTAAGGCATGGCAAGGGCTGGGAAAGATACGACAAGGCAAGGTTATGACGTGGAAAGATCGTGCTAAACAAGCTAAGGTTAAGTGTTGGACTAGGCCAAAGGAGTAGGAGATCAGACCCTAATGGCAAGCTGTGCAGGGCCTGGGCATGGCATAGGCAAGCAGGGAAGGCGTGAATTTGGGCACCAAGGCAAGGCATTAGCACACAAATTTGAAGGTTGCCTACATGTGCCATCCACATGCATGGGAAGTTGGTTGTTATTGGGAGTTTCTAGCCATTTCAAAATGTTAGCAAATCTGGATAAAGTTTGTAATTCAAATGTAAATTAAGCCTATAAGTTGGGGATGTCAATTGAGTTGGCAGCCACATGATTGGCACATGACTGGGCATGTTATGGTCTATTTAAAGGCACAGGTACTCAGTATGGACAACAAGTTTGGCCTGAACAAATTTTGTAAACTACGTGTTATGTGCTTCCTTAGTTGGCGGAGTTAAATAACAAGGTTGAGACTTGTTCCTATATGTGCTTGTGTTCTAAATTTTATAGTCTTTGTTTGTTTTGGAACTTGACCAAAGTGAGTGAAAAATAAGGCCGAGTCGAGGTGAGTTAGGTTTCCGAATAGGTTAGATCGCAAGGGTTGACCCCATTACAACTTGTATCAGAGCTCAGGTTGTTTCAACACAAAAATAGCTGGTAGAAATTCATACAATGAGTTGGGGGAAAAGGTTGCACGACTGAAAATCATTTTGGGTATGTCAGATAGTATTGATGCCATAATAGATGTCCTGACACAAATTCAGGGCCTCAATGATGCACTGCAAGGCCATTGTGGTGTTGTTGATTGCTAATTGGCTGAATTGCAGGATTTCGTAACTCTATAGGAGCACAAACAAAGGGTCTTAACAAGGAAAATGAAGATTTGAAAATGGAAGTGTATATTCTCTGTTTGGGTATTGCAAATATGCCGAGAGGAGGTAAAGAACATGCCAAGATCAATAATCTGGAGCTAAAGCTGTTTGATGGCATATGTGGGGCAAAAGAATTAGAAAACTTCTTATGGGACTTGGAGCATTATTCTGCTACTACCCATGTTCCTTAAAACACAAACTGACCATGGTTGTTCACTACTTTCGTGGAGATGCTATTTTTGTGGTGGCGAACAAAGTGTGTTGATGATAATAGTGCCAACAGTAAGGTCAGTACGTGGGCGCAGTTTAGGGAGGCACTACATAAAAAATTCTTGCCAAGCAACTCGTCTTGGGTTGCTAGGGTCAGGTTGAAGCATTTAAAACAAGTGGGATCGATATGGGACTATGTGAAGGAGTACTCATTTCTATTGTTGGAAATTCAAAATATGTCAAGTAAAGATAAGTTGCACAACCTCATTTCTAGGATGCAAGGTTGGGACAAAATGAATTGCGTAGGTAGAAAGTTCAAGATCTGCCTAGTGTAATTGTTGTTGCTGATGCCTTGATCGAACTTCAGTTAAGTAATGCTACCACTAACCCAACTCATTCTTTTAAGTCAAAGAAGAAGGAGAAGGGTAAGGACTGGAAGAAGGACAAGAAAAAATTGGACGAAAATGACAAAGGCAAAGGGAAAATCGATGTTGCCTCATCCAGTCAAAGTAAACAAGGTGGGGAAAAAGTTTCCTGGACCTGCCAAAAATGGGGAATCAGGCAAGAAACTTTCCAAGATAGGAGAAGCTCATTGCACTCCTAGCTGAAAAAGAGAAGCAAGGTAGCAGGAAAGGACAGAAGATTGTTGCCTATGTCAACCCACTGTGTCTGATCAACACATTGTCATGTGTCGGTGGGATGGGCATCGATGAGGGAATATCTAAATTGAAGTTTCCTATGTAAGTTATGCTGATACAATAGATTTATCTAATGCCTATGGTACTTTGATGTATGTTGACATGAATATTGGGGATGAAAGCTTTGTTGCGATGGTAGACTCTGGTGCTACCCACACTTTTGTTGCCTTAAAGATTATCAGATAGTACAAGTTAAAAGTAATTGATTGTCTTACAAAGATGAAGGCTATTGATTCTGTTGTACAACCAGGATATGGTTATGGCTGCCAATATGCCTCTGAAAATTGGGCACTCGTCTGGTGTGCCCACATTGACAGTGATGCCACTTGATGATTTTAATGTTCTGCTAAGAAATGATTTCATAAGGAAGTTTAGGGTTACCTTGATTCCTCATTTAGATGGCCTGTTGTTCATGGGTGAGAAGGACCTAGTATTTGTGAAAAGGATAAATCCCTTTGATGGTCAAGATAAGAAAAACAAGGAAACTGTGGCCTTCCTGTTGGTTATCAGTTTTGAAAAGGGTTTGAATAGATGTGAGCGTACATATGTTGTTGTATTGGTGGAAGTGAAGCCTGGTGTGCAGATTGAAGTTCATGATAATGCTGCTAGATTTCTAAATGAATACAAGGATATGATGCCACCGGAACTGCCTAAAGAGTTGCCTCCATGGAAGGAAATTAATCACAGGATTGATTTGATTCCTGGATCTATGCCACTTGCATTCCCTCTTTACCGCATTCTCCTTTGAAGTTGACTGAACTAAGGAAGCAATTATCTGAGTTGCTGAATGTAGGTATGATCCAGCCATCTAAGGCTCCATTTGCTGCTCCTGTGTTGTTTCAGAAAAAGCAGGATGGAAGCCTTAGAATATGTGTTGACTATATGGCACTGAATAAAGTGATTATGAAGAACAAGTATCTGGTACAATAGGTTCAAAATCTATTGGATAGACTATCTAAGGCTAGTTTCTTTTATAAGTTAGACTTAAGGTATGACTATTGGCAATTAGGCATAACTGAGGGGTATGTCCCAAAGACCACTTGTGTAACTAGATATGGTAGGCATGAGTTCCTTGTAATACCATTTGGGATGACTAATGCCCTGTCTACTTTCTGTAATCTAATAAATAATGTCCTTTTTTATTATCTTGATGATTCTGTCGTAGTCTACTTAGATGATATAGTTGTATATAGTAGAACACTAGAAGATCATTTGCTGCATATGAGGAAGGTGTTGTAAAGACTTATAGAATACAAACTCTATGTCAAGATGGAAAAGTGTGAATTGCTAGTCGTGACATCAAATTTTTGGGTCATTTGGTTAGTGAAAACCAAGTGGGCATGGACTCTAAGAAAGTGCTGGCAATAGTAGAATAGCAAGCACCCACTGGGGTTAAAGAACTAAGATCATTCTTAAGACTAGCAAATTATTATTGAAAATCCATTGTTGGATATTCAAAAAAGGTTTCCTCATCGATGGATTTGCTAAAGAAGAATGTGAAATGGGCTTGGTCTAAAGTAAGAGAAAAGGCTTTCTACTCATTGAAGAAGGCCATTGCTTCTGAACCAATATTGCGATTGCCTAATTTTGATATACCTTTTGAAGTATGCACAGATGCATCTGATTATGCTATTGAGGGTGTGTTGGTTCAAGATGGTCATCCTGTTGTATTTGAGAGCAGAAAGTTGAGTCCAATGGAGCAAAGATATTTTGCACATGAAAAGGAGATTGTGGCAGTGCTCTATTGTCTTCAAACATGGAGGGTGTATCTCTTAAGCACAAAGTTCTTGGTCAAGATAGACAATGTGGCTAATAGCTACTTCAAAACTATATAGAAATGGAGTCTGAAGTATGCAAGATTGTAATAGATATTGGCAGAATATGATTTCATGCGGATACATAAACCAGGAAAACAAAACCAAATGGCTGATGCACTGAGTCTTCAAGAGGTATTTGTTGTTTTTTATGCAATAACTAGACTTGAATATGATTTTCTTGATAAGACTTAGTTTATTGTTGTATATGATTCATTATATGTCAAATTAATGGGTCAAGTTAAAGAAGGAACAGTTAGACAATATTGGATCGAGGACAATGTGCTTTATTTCAAGGGGGAAGAGTCGTGGTACCTCAAGGTGATGGGATACAAAGAAAACTCCTCAAAGAAACAATGACATTGAATATGTTGGACATCCATGTGTTGAAAGGATGATGGGACTGTTGTCTCAAAATTATTTTTGTCCAAAATTACAGGATGACATTGAGGCCTATGTAAAATCATATCTAGAGTGTCAACTAGCCAAGATGGAATAGAATATGGAAGTAGGTTTCTTGCATCCTTTACCCATTGCGGAGTGTCCATGGGCTTCTGTTTCGATGGATTTCATTAGTGGGTTTCCAAAGGTGGATGGAAAAGCGTCAATCATGGTCATGGTTGATAGATTCTTAAAATACAGTATCTTCATTAATGTCCCTACTTTATGTTCTTCTGAAGTAGCTATTGAGTCATTTTATAAGGATGTTATAAAAAACTTTGGTATTCCATTGGACATTGTGAGTGATCGGGATATAGATTCACTGGTCAGTTTTAGACTTCATTGTTCAACATGATGGGCACTGATTTGAAGTTCTCAATGGCTAACCACCCATAAACTGATGGACAAATAGAAAGAATCACTCATCGTCTTGAGGAATATCTCAGACACTGTGTGACTGCAAATCAGAGAAATTGGGTTGACTTGCTCCAGTGCATAGTTTTGTTATAACTTGCACAGGTCGTCTACAACAGAGAAGAGCCATTTGGGTTGGTGTTGGTCTACAGCCCAATACACCATTGGAAGTCGTTATGACTGATACACAAGGGAAATGTCTGCTACTCACAAGTATGCACATGATAAGCAAGAGATGCTAGATGAGGCACAAGATAGCTTGAGAAAGGTAGCAAAATGGGTGAAGCAGTATGTTGATAAAGGTCAGCATGTGTTAGAGTTCCAAGTTGGAGACAAAGTGTTGCTAAAGCTGACTCCACAATTTTTGGAAGAAAACTAACAGTGCAACAGTGCATCAATCATTGATTGCAAAATATGATGGTCCCTCTTAAGTGGTTGGAAGAGTGGGTCAACTTGCTTATCGGTTGAACCTTCTAGAGCGACTTAAGATTCACCCCACATTCCATGTTATCTTTTTGAAGCCTTTCTATAAAGATGCTAAGGATCCAACAATTTCGGTGTCCAGACATGCTCTTCATGTTGTGCAGAAGAAGATTCTGGATCATAGGCTGGTTGGATACCATAAGAAGAGTAGAAGAACAGAATTTTTGATTCATTGGAAGGGCATGCAGGAATGTGATGCAACCTAGGAGAAAACAACATCATTGTGGTAGTTTGAGGGTCAAATTAAAGCATACCTTAATTCTACCACAACAAAGCAACCTGAACAAATAAGCATTCTGCCTCATCGAGGACGATGAGATCATCGGGTAGGGGAAGTTTGTCAGAACCTCAACCCGATGGTTCGAGAAGCTTGGACTTGGCTAAGGATTTACCTGATGAGCCTATCCAAGGCCCCATGACTTCAGTCAAAATAAAGTTCAACTGAAGGAAGACCTTGGCATTGGCGTGGCCAGGACATGCAAGGCAGGACCGACTAAGGCATGTCAAGGACTAGACAAGATAAGGCAATGCAGGGTGGATGTCGCTAAGGCATGACAAGGGCTGAGCAAACTAAGGCAAGACAAGGCTATAATGTGGCAAGGATGTTAATGTTGGACTAGGCCAAACGCGGAAGAAATCGAAACCCAATGGCAAGCTGTGCGGGGCAGGACCTATGCCATGGAATAGGCACATGTGAAAGGCCTGGGTATGGCACATGCATGTAGGGCGGGCGTGAATTTGGGCGCCAAGGCAAGGCATTAGTGCCAAAATTTGAAGGTTGGCCATATGTACCATGCACATGTGTGGGAAATTGGCAGTTATTAGGAGTTTCTAGCAGTTTGACATGTCAGCAAGTTTGGATAAAGTTCGTAATTTGAATTTAAATTAGCCCTATCAGTTGAGGATGTCAACCAAGTTGGCAGGAACACGGCCAGAACATAATTAGGCATGTTGTGGCCTATTTAAAGGCATAGGCAGTCAGTTTGGATAGCAAGTTTGGCCTGAACGAATTTTGTACGCTAAGTGTCGTGTGCTTCCTTTGTTGGCATGAGTTAACTAACAAGGTTTGGACTTGTTCCAGTATGTGCTTGTGTTCATAATTCCACAGTCTTTGTTTGTGTTGGAACTTGATCAAAGTGAGTGAAAATTAAGGCTGAGACTAAGTGAGTTAGGTTGTCGAGTGGGTTAGATTGCTAGGGTTGATCTCATTGCACCTACTAACAGACCTTTATTAGGTAAGTCGATCTTATGCTGAGAACCAAAGGTAACGGACTATCAATCTTATGCTAAGAACCAAAGGTAAGCGAGAGTAACAATGTAGAAGGTAAAAATAGAATAATAAGCAGAACACACTGAAATATACTATAAAATACAATAGAGCTCCCTCTTAGAATATGAAAGTCACAAGTTTAGAGATGATATAAATGGATACAAGCCCCAAAAGTGCTCCAAAATAAAATATACATTAGGTTAGTTTCAAAATAGCATGAGACGAGCCACAGAAACTGAAGGAGACTATAATGATTCGAAACACAAAGTACTCACTCTCTTCTTCTCATATGACTATTGCACGCTCGAATAATTAACACTGGTAACTAGTGCTCCGACCTATATCGCAAAAACGAATGTAGAGTATAGCATGTAAATTAGATTAAAGTACTTAGTAGGCATCATAGACTTACTGAGTAAGAATAATGAAATTAATAGAAAGTGCTAGAATAAAACACAAACAAAAGTCAAAGTTAAAAAGTTGTAAAGATAGGCACACTAGTGTAAACATTGAGGAATCCTCAAGTAAATAACTGAAACGACCCCAAAAAGTTCCCGAGAATGTACCTCGAAAGTGCCTAGAATCTTGTTTTCAGTTGTTATGCCCAAAAATGGATTTTATTTAAAAAATAAATAAAATTCAAAAATCAATAATTGATTTCAACTCAATTAATTTAAGTGAAACCAATTCTCAAAATTCGAAAGAAAATCAGAGTCGCCACTTAATTTTACGGATAATTAGAAAATCATTAAATATTTTAAAAGACTAACAGAAAATCCTTTAAAATTCAGAGAAAACAGGTTCGGGTTCACATTTCCACTTCGAGAAGGTTTTACGCACTCGAAATGGCTGGTAAATGAGGCTATCTGGCGATTAGAAAAATTTGACTAGCTTTGATTAAATTGAAAAAAAAAAGTTAACTAACTAAAAAAATGATTGATTTTGTCAATACTTAAAATTTTGATTACGTTTTAAAAAAAAGAAAATTATTTTTGAAAGAATTTAACTAAACTAATATGACTAAATGGATCTTATAAAATCAAGTTAAATTACCTCTTTTATCTTTTCTTATATTATTTTTTACTAACTTAAAAAAATCTACCTCTTTTCTTTTAATTCTTATAAATTTCTTAAATAAAAGAACACAATAATCCCTTACCTTCTTTTAAAACCTTTTATTATTATTAAAAAAAAACCTTTTATTATTTTTTTTATGCCAAAACATTTTAGAATCAAATGAACATAACATAAATGATTTCAGTGCTGGAGAATTTAATTGAGTTGGAATCAAATAGTGAGTGTTAGAG
>JAABOM020060019.1:0-12244 GCA_011800125.2 Solanum clarkiae
TATTTATCTAATATAAATTTTTAATTTTAAATAATTAATTTTTATTTTTAAAATTTAATATAACATTGTAATTATACTTGAGCAACCAAACAATAATGTAATTACACTGTGGAAAATAAACAGGTCAAAGTAATTACTAGATTGTGAAATTACGAGGTTGATAATTACTACGATAGTAGTAACACCAATTTCAATTACGAGGTGGTTTTTCTAACAGACTTTAAGGGGTCATTTGGTAGAGTATACAAAAATAATGCTAAATAGACTGTATTAATAATGTTTGCCTTTAGTAATGAATATATTAGTTATGCTTGCAGTAATTATACATAAAATATTCTTATGCGTTGTTTGATTTGATACATTAAAAATAGTATGCATTGTATAAAAAATTATTTACAAATAAACCATTAACTACACATGTGCAATGGTCTTTGGACAGACCTCTACCACGGCCAATGTTGGGCACCATGACCCTAGAAGGGGGTCATGGTGGTTGTCTTAATGTTACGACCCAAGCCTAGGGCCTAGACATGATACGGCGAGTGAAAAATCCAAAGGAACCCCAAATAAGCCTCTTAACTTATCATTACACATCATTGGTCACGAAAGCATATAAAAGACATAAGGAGTAAGAGTAGGGGCAAAGGGCTAAGGGGAAAGCTTGCATAACATCATAATCAAGAGACAAAGAGTTAAAGCTCATATCATAGATACATAGCATGTCCAACAAACACCTCTACTACTTAGATAAGATCGGGGGCCAAGACAAAGCAACCGGGCTCACCCTCATAGTCAAAATAGAATGTAAAGAAGACTGTCTCAATACATAATAATAGAAAAATAGATAAACATCTCCATAATGGAGGACTCACCAACTAGCTTGAGTAGGCTCGAATTAGCCACGTGGAGAAGGATGATGATCAACTTGGGCTCCGGGTTCCTACATGGTGATATCATGTAGGCAAGAGTATGCGTTAGTACGTTTGAATGTACTAAATATGTAGGATGCAATGCAACAAGAGATAGACATTACATTCAAACTGCATAACAATAGGCAATAGGCATAATATAATACTATGACATGTATGACCAATGCTCAAGTAAACATGTTTAAGTAACTCATGCTTATATAGGATATCATATGTGTAGAAGAGACCAAACAAGATTTCCAAAGTATAAACCTGTTGGTAGGTTGATGATAATCTCACCCCATCACCCTGGTGGTGTGGTACAAACCCCTCACATAGTTGGTGATAATCTCATCCTATCACCCTGGTGCGGAAGTACAAACCTCACATGGTTGATGATAATCTCACCCTATTACCCTAGTGGCAAAGTACAAACCCCTCACATGGTTGATGAGTACAAATCCCCATATAGGTTATCCAGGCTCTTAGTCTCCCTGGATCGGGCATGGTCTAATGTAACACTTTATATAAAATATATCATATACACAAGCTCTTTTCATCATCATATAGTCATTCATATCATATCTCATGCTTTGGACCGTCAATTTCTCAAGAAATCACATTCGGATATTTTATCAAACATTTAGAGGATGTGTAGTGCTGGTGTAAAACCATGCAATTCAAGAGTGAAATCATGCTAATAAATTCAATGTAAAAGCTTCAATATATACTTGGTAACGCCCTCAAGCAATAAACATCAAAACCCTTCACCAATCCTTTCAATAGATCTTAGATTTGTAGCTCAAAACATGGTAAAACATTCACAATTTCATATACTCAAATATAGTGTGCAGTGATTTTCATAATAATCAAGACCCATGAATAAATCAACTTTAAATCATGCAATTTGTAAGAAAAGGAAGCTTTGACATCATGGGTGAAAAGAATCCATGAAAGAAACCCACATACCTTAGCTTTGGAGAGACTCTTGGTGAAGATTGAAAATGGAGGCTTGAAGCTTGAAGGAAATTCTTAGATCTGGAAGAGGTTTTGAGGCTTGAATTTAGGAGTGAAAAATATGGCTAAGTGTTTGAGTAAGTATTGGGGAATATTTAGGATGATATGACGGTGAAATATGGCTAATTATAGGTAAATACACGTTTGGGAACACTTAGGCCCTATACTTAAAAGTATTGGATCGAGTTGAACAAAACAGTCCCAAAAATATGCACCTGCGCGTCGGGAAAGCGATGCGCTTTGCTCATTATTTTCAGCCCACTTGAAAAATTCATAATTTGATTCGGTTGCTTAAAAATTGGGGTTAGACCCATTTCTCACTCAATTTGACCCTCTAAACAAGAATATGAAATTGGATTTTTGAAATAACGAATGAATTTTTAGATATATGGAATTACAATTCTAGTCACTTTTGAGGCACATATTTGGACTCTTTTTCCTTCTCCAACAAGTTCCTCAATTGTTCCTCAATGATTGGGTTGAGTATCGGGGAGGAGGTCTATGCCAAAGTCTATTTCCATTTCGAGAGGAACACCGGGAAGGTCATTTGGGAAGACATCAATAAACCCATTTACAACTGGAACCGACTCTATCGGAAGGACTTTAGACTCCGCATCCTTAACCCTCACAAGATGGTAAAGACACCACTTAGAGATAAACTTGCGGGATTTAATGCAAGAGATGAATCTACCCTTGACCACCACATCTTGACTTTCCCACTCAAGGACGGGTTCATTTGGAAATTGAAATTTGACCCTACGGGTTCGACAATAAATAAAAGCATAGTAGGCATGCAACCAATCCATCCCAAGAATCGACCATGCCTCACTCAATTAGATCACAAGGCAACACTTTATGTAAGATGCAAATAAGACAACTTCTATAAACTTTCCTAGCCATAATATATGCATCGATAGGAGTAGACACCTCATATGACTCATGCAACAACTCGCGATCAACATGGAAATTTTGGGCAACAAAGGGGGTAACAAAAGAAAGGGTGGTACCCAGATCAATCAATATATGCACATCAAAGTCAAAGATTTTCAAAATACCGGTAAAAACGTCAAGAACTTCACCAACCACTTGCCTTCCATGTAGAGCATAAAGCTGATTGTTCCTTGGGGCACCAGCTTGATGACCACCCCTACCCAATGGAACCGCATTTGCACCCCGGCCTTTGCTACGGTTTCTCGGACAATCAATCTTCTTGTGACCAAGCTCTTCACATTCAAAGTATGCATTAGAACCTTTCAAACATGGGCCCCTATGACCCCCTCCACAATTAGGACACATTTCAATAGGAGTCACACCACCAATACCTTGAGGCCAAGGGAAGTCATTAGCAAACCCCCTGTTAGTAGCATGAGAAGATCCTTGGCCTTGATAGAGCCGACCACCCCTTTGGAATTTACCTTTAAAACGGGCCCTCTTGGCCTCATGACCTCTCATCTTTCTCAACTTTTCTTCCTCCATTTGCTCGGCATATGTCATTAACTGGGACAAGTCCATATCACTAATTAGCAAAGTGGACCGACATTCTTCACTCACCAAGTCTGAGACCCCATCACAAACTTATTCATCCTAGATCTAGGATCAACCACTTAATGAGGAGCATACTTTGAAAATTGATTGAACTTGAGGGCATACTCCCTCACTCAAAGAACCTTGCTTCAAATTCATAAATTCTACCAACTTAACTTCCCTAAGCTCAAGAAGGAAGAACAGATTAAGAAAAGCCAATTTGAACTCCTCCCAAAGTACCACATTACCATTTCCCTTCTCCCCCTTCCATTGATCATACCATATTTGGGCTACCCCTTTGGACTCTGCCTTTTCATTCGGCCCAACACCCATGATATTCAAAATCTTATAAACCTTATCAATGAACTCTTGTGGATCTTCATCCACCTTTGACCCATAAAACACCGGAGGATTTATCCTCATGAAGTCCCTTACCCTAGCTCCCAGGCTAGTAACATGGGGGTCTTGGACCTCTTGATTGATTGGTTGGCCACAACTTGGGCAAGCATAGTGAGAGCATCCCGGAGCTCACCATTGCTAGGTTGCTCCTCGGGAGTTTGGGCCCTTCTTCTTCAAGTGTTAAGCATGATCTAGCATAGCAAAGAACAATCGTTGGGAGGGAGGAAACTTACCACAACTCTATAGCATGACTTAGAACATGAAGAAGAGAAACATTTCCTAAAACGTCTCATAGCCTCCTATTCATAGTCATGGCGTGCTTTACAACCATGAATAGGACTCTAATCAATGCGGTGTGCTGGACTCCGAGGATCTATCAACCTAGTGCTCTGATACCAAATTTGTCACGACTTAAGCCTAGGGCCTAGATGTGACACGACGAATAGGGAACCCGAAAGAACCCCAAACAAGCCTCTTAACTTAGCATTACACATCATTGGTCGCGGAAGCATATAAAAAACATAAAGAGTAAGAATAGGGGCAAAAAGACTAAGGGAAATCTTGCATCACATCATAATCAAGAGACAAAGAGTCAAAGTTCATATCATAGATACATAGCATGTCCAATAAACACATCTACTACATAGATAAAAGAGGGGGCCAAGACAAAGCAATCGGGCTCACCCTCATAGTCAAAGTAGATCATAAAGAAGGATGTCTCAATATATAATAAGAGAAACATAGACAAACGTCCCCGGAATGGAGGACTCACAAACTAGCTTGAGTAGTGCCGAATTAGCCACGTGGAGGAGGAGGATGATCAACTTGGGTTCAATTCTTACGTGGTGATATCATGTAGGCAAGAGTATGCGTTCGTACGTTCGAATATACTAAGTATGTAGGATGCAATGCAATAAGAGATAGGCATCATAATCAAAATGCATAATGATAGGCAATAGGCATAATGTAACAATATGGCATGTATGACCAATACTTAAGTAAAAATGCTTAAATAACTCATGCTTATATAGGGTATCATATGTTTAGAAGAGTCCAAGATAGATTTTCAAAGTACAAACCCTTTTGGTAGGTTGATGATGATCTCACCCATCACCCTGGTGTGTAAGGTACTAACCCCTCAACTAGGTTACCCGGGCTCTTAGTCCCCCCGGATCGGGTATGGTCTAATGTAACAATTTATATAGAATATATCATATGCACAAGCTCTTTTCATTATCATATAATCATTCATATTATATCTCATGCTTAGGACCATCAATTCCTCAAGAACCACATTCGTACATTTTATCAAACACTTAGAAGGTGTGTAGTATTAGTTAAAATCATACTATTCAAGAGTGGAATCATGCTAGTAAATTCAATGTAAAAGCTTTAATAGATACTCGATAACACCCTCAAGTAATAAACATCAAAATCATTCACCAATCCTTTTAATAGATCTTAGATTCATAACTCAAAACATGGTAAAATAGTCACAATTTCATATGCTCAAACATATGTGCAGTGATTTTCATAATAATCAAAATCTGTGAATAAATCAACTTTAAATCATGTAATTTGTAAGAAAAGGAAGCTTCGGCATCATGGGTGAAAGGAACCCATGAAAGAAACCCACATACCTTACCTTTGGAGAGACTCTTGGTGAAGATTGAAAATGGAGGCTTGAAGCTTGAAGGAAATTGTTAGATCTGGAAGAGGTTTTAAGATTTGAATTTAGGAGTGAAAAATATGGGTAAGTATTTGAGTAAGTATTGGGGATTGTTTAGGATGATATGAGGGTGAAATATGGCGAAGTATAGATAAATACACATTTGAGAACACTTAGGCCCAAGACTTAAAACTCGTGGACCGAGTTGAACAAAACAGTCCCAAAAATATGCACCTGCACATCGCGAAAGCGGCATGCTTTGCTCGTTGTTTTCAGCCCACTTGAAAAATTCATAATTCGATTCGGTTGCTTAAAAATTGGGATTAGACCCATTTCTCACTCAATTTGACCCCCTGAACAAGAATATGAAGTCGAATTTTTGAAATAACAAATGAATTTTTAGATACATAGAAATTAATATTTGGGGCACTTTCGAGACACATTTTCGGACACTTTTTAGAATCTTTTCATAGCAGATTATTGGACTCCATTTGAAGTTTGTTTACAAGATAAATTTGATGAAATAAGTTTGTTGGAACTAAATCATAAAAAATTTCTTAGGGAGAGATGGTCTACCTTCTCTCTACTCCCAAAATGCAGACTAATCCCAATGTACCACCAATAACACCAGACCCATCTGACATTACTATGACACTTGAATCTCAGGACTCGATGGACCAGAGCACTGCCAAACTCAAGAAAGGACTATCTTTCAATTGTGCCCTAAATAGTCTGCCCCCATCCAAACCACTTCCATGAAGGACGTAGATATGGAACTTGACATAGAGGAGAATGTGAATCTCAAGAGTACTCCTAAACCCAACTCCACTATTGCAGTAAATGATATATCTCCCAGTGATAGGATCAATTTATCAGAAGAGGAAAACGCTAGAATACAAAGACTGTGGTCCTTCTATGTCATCATCAAACTACTAGGAAGACGGATGAGTCATGACTACCTAAATTGTAGACCCAGTAACCTATAGAAGCCTACAGAAGAAATTGTTCTTATCGATTTAGGCTTCAACTACTTTATCGTTAAATCCCTCAAAGAGCAAAAATACGAGGATAGCCTTACAAAATGGGCCTTGTTTCATCAATGGCTTTTTCCTATCAACAAAAAAGTGGCATCCAAACTTTATGGTCTCTGAGGTTGATGATACGTACTCGGCCATCTGGATACGCCTACCAAAATTACCTATGAGTACTATGATCATTGGGTCCTAGAAAAGATTGGTAAACGACTGCGTAGGCTTGTCAAAATGGACGTCTGCACTTCAGCCATACTTAGAGGGTAAATACGCGCGTATCTGCGTAGAAGTCCATGATATCCTTTGCAAAGCCTGTGGCCATATTAGGCACACACAACCCCATTGTGTCTTTACCACCAAAATCATCCTCGTTCCCCTTGACCAAACAAATAGGCCTACAGGAACAACCCTAACATACATAACCAGGCGTCAACTCTGGAGGACACTTGGAAGATAATCACATTCAAATGTGGCAAATAAATTAAAGGAAAAGAACACAAAGGATAAGCCTAAGGAAGGTATTAGCGTTAAATTGTTTGATGCCAAATCTGGTAAGTTCCTTGAATCTCAAACTTACAAAAATGTAGGTAAGTCGAATCGTTCAAATGGTAAAATTATATCAAAAGGAATACAACAATTATCTCTACAGGCTTCTCCCCCTATGCCCAATTTGATTGTCAGGTAGATGTTCCCAGTATAAGCAATGATCACCTCATTGGACGTGGTGCACTAAGCCCGCATTTGCATAGGTCGTCCATGCTCTGATTTGCCCAAAACACCTATGGTTGTCCCTAATCCTGCTTTACGACCCCTAGAAAATACAACTGGAAACCCCTATCTTGGCCCTTTGGAGGCTGAAAAGCCTATACCTGGCAGCCTCAAACCTGATGTGGATACACTTTTGTCCAAGTGTAATCACACTTGAGATCCTTACGAAAAATCCACTAGTCTGGAGCCTATAGATACTTTTACTACCAAATCAAGTAATTCATCCATTTTAACCACTAATCCTGATGTGGTAACTAAGGTTACTTTAAAACAAAGCTCCAATATTCCTAGTTTCAATGTCTCAGGAGATTTGGAGATTTAGATTCGGACTCCACTATATCCTCCATCCATAATATTAAATATGGCCAGGTACCCCAAAACACACAACTAAAGAAGGCATAGAACACCAAATCACCATCAAACGATGCCCAACCAAGTCCCAAACACGAAAACTAACAGTCTTATTGCTCTTGTCCAAGTGAACAGTCATGATGTAGGATCCACCTCGATGTTCTCAACCATCCCTTATGCGAATCCCCCAGCTTCATGGATAGAGATGAGCCTAATAGGTCAGTCTCTAACCTTCTTAGCCCTCCTAAACTCACGAAAAGTGACTATTATGATCCAGAATCCTTCGCTACTAGCCCAGGTGATGTTCGATTGGATGAGGATGGCAATCGAGACCATCAACAATCATGCGTGGATGTTGAGTGTCTTACAAGCTCTTTGGAACTTTCAAACCCCGCCCATGCCATTCTTCCACATCCCCATTTGGGAAACTCCCATTTTCCACCCCATGCAAAATTCGTGTTTGTCAGAACCTAACCTCACCCAGTTCTTCTAGGACCCGACCCTAAACTACCAACAATGGATGATGCAGGGGCCAACACCACCTATGTTAAATCCACTTCAGTCTCCCTCACCAATGGGATTAATGGGAAGCACGAGCATCCAAGTCTCCAACCCAGTTCAAACCCCTTAGGTACCTCCAGTAATGAACTCAACTAAGATTACTCTACTGTGTACCACTACACAGGAATTAGGTGAAACTTTAGAGCTACTGAGAGAAACAAGAACTAAAATCTCTGTCCTAAAAGAAATAAGAATAATGATTTATCGAGAAAAATATGAAAAAAATTTATATTAATTTGCTCTCCGAATCTTTTAAGGACATCAATAAACATAAGGACTCCCTTTAACCTGGAAGCGGAGAGCTTTGTGCTGATTATGAACTGAACTCTGAGGGATCTATGGATATCTCACTCGAGACGATGACCCATAATTCGATGATAACTCCCCCTAACATAGATAGATCTCTGAATTTTATAGTTTGGAACTGCCGCGAAGCTAATGGAGATGAGTTTAGGAGGAACTTTAGGTACTGTTTAGACTGGCATAGGCCCCCCTGGTAGCACTCATCGAAACTAAGATGCAATCCCACCAACCTTTCCTTCATCACTTTACATTCAACCAAATGATTGAGGTCCTTGCTATAGGTAACTTTGGAGGTATAGTGGTCCTTTGGGATAATAATATTCTAGAGTTGGATGAAATATCTACTTCTAGGCAAAAAATCCATGCCATGATCAAGGTAAGTGTAAACTTTGACCCCTAGCTTTTTAGCTTTATTATGCTAGCAACTGTAGATCTACATGCTTATCACTCTGGGATAGTCATTGTACTATAAAGGACAACTTTAAAGGTAAATGGCTAGTAGGAGGCGACTTTAATGAACTCCTCAATAAAACTGACAAAAAAGGTGGTACCCCTTTTAATGCCTCCCATAGTAATCACTTCTGGAGCACCATTAATTATTATAACTTTATAGATCTAGGCTTCAAAGGAAGTTGTTATACCTGGGTCAATAAAAGATACAGTAATCGAAGTGCTATTATATCTTTGAACGTCTTGATAGATTACTTATTAATAGTGACTGGATGCTTAGCTTCTCGAATGCACAAATTACCCACCTCCCCATGACCCATTCTGATCACTGCCCCCTTCTAGTATCTCCTATAAAAACGCCCTACCCACACTCATAAAGTCTTTAGAATGGAAACCATGTGTGCTTCACACCTTGACTTCCCCTCCATCATCCAAAATGTCTGGCATAATTCCCCAACACTTATTAATGCTATAGAGGAATTTAGGACACTTTATCATCCAAAATGTCTAGCATAATTCCCCAACACTTATTAATGTTATAGTGGTATTTAGGACCAAAACTCAGAACTGAAATAAATCTACCTTTGGTAATATCTTCAATAGGAAGAAATCCATTATGAAAGATCAAAGGTATCCATCGATCTTTGAACTATCTTTCCAGTAATTTCCTCCTACAATTGGAACAGGAATTGATCTTTGAGTTTAACCTTACCCTAAGACATGAGGAAGAGTTCTGGGGCTCAAATCAAGAATTGACTGGCTCTAAGTGAATGATGCTAACACAAAATTCTTCTAACTAAAACCCTCAATCGTCGTAGGCGAAACAACATCCACTCACTTCAAAAGAATGATGGTTCGTGGTTGTATAACCAACAAGACATAATTAACTATGTCCATTCGTACTACTAGCAGCTATTCTCTATTGATCACTCCCTCTCCTACAACCCACCCATAGGCATAGGGACAGTAACTATCAACACTACCTATCACCCCTCAGTTGAAGCTATTCCTTCTGTAAAGGAGATCAAAGATATTGTCTTCTTATTTAAGCCTCTCAAATCACCTGGCCCTAATAGCATACAACATTTTTTCTATCAAAAAGACTGGAGCATTGTGGGATCATTAGTTGTAGACGTTTGCACTAGAACCTTCTAGGTCCATAGTATCCATGAATTAATTAACCTTACTATTACCTGCCTTATCCCAAAATGCAATAATGCTACCACGTTAAAGAACTATTAGTCTTTTTAATACATCCTACAAAATCATCACTAAGATAATAGCTAGGAGACTCAAAAGCCACATGAACCACCTAATTGGCCCCTGCCAAAGTAGCTTCCTCCAGAATAGACAATCAGTAGATAATGCCATCATCCTTCAGGAAAAAATGAAAGGAAAAAAGGCCAGCTTCCTTGCAAAAATCGATCTTGAGAAAGCTTTTGATAGATTAGAATGGTCCTTCATTTGCCATACCTTTCAATGCTTCAACTTCCCTAGGCCAACTATCAAACTCCTCATGTCTTGTATTTGCTCTGCACAAACTATCATTTTAGTCAATGGGACTTGAACAGAGTACTTTTTCCCCATGAGATGCCTTCGACAAGGGGACCTAATCTCCCCTTATATCTTCATCCTATGCGTAGATGTTCTCTCACAACAAATAGAGTTAGCTGTCTCAAACATACTTTGGGAACCCATTACCATTAGTTGCTATGGGCCAAAACTTTCCCCACTTATTCTTCGCAGATGACCTTATCCTCAGGTCCCAAGCTAGTGCAACAAGTTGCAAGACAATCAGTCATATACTCAAAATCTTCTCCATTTGGTCAGGGCAAAGTATTAATATGCAGAAATTGAAGTTGTTTTTCTCTAACAACTGCCAATCTAGTGCTAAGAAACAAGTCTAGGAAATCATCAACATTAAGCCTAGCACCAGCATAGGGAAATACTTGGGATTCCCTATCACCATCAAAAGCCCGACAAAAAATGATTTCCAATTCTTAGTAGACAGCCTCCAAAGTAGACTAGCAGCATGGAAAATCAAGTTCCTAAGTATGGCTGGACGATGCACCTTGAAAAGAATAGTGCTTAGCCAAATGGCAAACCATATCATGCAGGCCTATAAGCTCCCAGCAAGCATTACAAATCACATCGATAGAATCTAACGTAACTTCCTTTGGGGCACAAATGATGTTAAAAGGAAACTCCATACTATGGGCTGGACAACGATCCCCTGTAGGAAGGAGGATGGAGGGCCGGAAATCCAAAAGAGCACCACTAGAAACTTAGCTCTTTTCACCAAACTAGCCTGGAGGCTCCATATAAACCCCGGAGCACTCTGGCAAATGTCCTCTCCCAGAAATACACAAGAAATTCTGATGTCCTCACACCTGATAAACACCTTAAAATGAATAGTAAAATCTGGTGTAACATAAAGATAAGGCGGGAGAACTATAAGAAATGTAGCATATGGGACCTAGGAGATGGGAAAAAGGTCAACTTTTGGTTTGACAATTGGCTCCCATCCAGACAATCCATTAGAAGTCACGTCATAGGGCCTCTTTAGGAAAGAGTCTGACTTAAACATCTTTGATTTCAGAAAGGATGAAGTCTCTATCCTCAACTCCCTCTCTGTGGACATTCCCCAAGATATTTTCAACCTGATCCACCTTGCAAATAATACATATTTAGGCAAACGTCATGACAACCTAGTGTGGGGCTTAACAAGTAATGGCCAATTTAGCACCAGCTCGACATACCACTTCCTTAAGAGGTTAGAGGCCCCAAATGATTCTAACCATAAAAACTTCAGTTGGATCTTTAAAATTTTTCCTATGGATCTGCATCCATAGTAGGCTTAAAACTGCAAACCTCTTCCACATCCTAGGCATGGTTAATAACCTCTTTGTAGTATTTGTTTAAAAAATGAAACTATTAGGAACATATACCTTAAATGTCCCATAGCTAAGAAATTTTGGCACGAGCTAGGGCTAGGCCCTTTGATCAAGAATGTTAGGGACAACCAGTCTACTGGCTGGATTGAACTCATTAGGAGAATTAATCTCACCAAAAACAACATATCTTGGCCAAGACTACTTCCTTTTGCACTTTGGAATATCTGGCTCAAATGAAATTCGAAATTCTTTAATGCAAAAAAGGAATTCATCTCCCTCCCCCCTGTTATCAACCAAACCCTAGAGTTCCTTACAATAGGCCCAGGAAATGACATTACACCTTCGCGTTCTACCCAGAACAACTGGATC
>JAABOM020060020.1:0-12241 GCA_011800125.2 Solanum clarkiae
CATCATGTAGGCATAGAGTATGTGTTAGTACATTTGAATGTACTAAGTATGTAGGATGCAATGCAACAAGTGATAAGTACCATAATCAATATGCATATCATAAACAATGAATAGACATACAACAATATGACATGTATGGATAATACTTGAAGTGAAATCATGCTTATATAGAACATAATACATATGTAAGGAGTGACTATTCTTAGTGCAATCCAAGGCCTACCACCTTCTTAGAGAGGCGCATGAGGTACAAACCCCTTCATAAGGTTAAAGGAGTACAAACCCGCATACAAGGTTGATGGAGTAGAAACCCCCAACAAGGTTGATGGGTATAAACCCCCAACAAGGTTGCATGGTCCTTACACCTCTCGAGCAAGGTGATCGAGGTACAAACCCCTCAACAAGGCTAGTCGGGCCTACAACCTCCCGAGTGAGGCTTGGTCATCCCCAACACTATAGAGATAATATCGTATACATACATTCCTTTCATCATCATATACTTACATTACTTTCATCACCATATAATCATCATGAAGTCATTTAACTCATAAGACATGCATTGGACCTTTAATTCCTCAAGAATCAATTACCGGACATTTTATCAAAAACTTGGTGGGTGTGTAGTGCTAGTGTAAAACCATGCAATTCAAGAGTGTTATCATTCTAGAAAATCCAATGTAAAACTATCAATAGATACTTGGTAACATCCTCAAGCAATATACATCAAAACCCTTCATCAAATCTCACAATATATCTTATATTCATAGCCCAAAACATAGTAAAACAGTCACAATTTCATAAACCTCAATATAGTGTGCAGTGAATTTCGTAATAAATAAGATCCATGAGTAAATCAACTTTAAATCATGCAATTTTTAAGAAAAGGAGGCTTGGGCATCATGGGAGAAAGGAACCCATGAAAGAAACCCACATACCTTATATTTGTAGAATAGCTTGATGAAGATTGGAGATGGAGACTTGAAGCTTGAATGAGAACCTTGAGATCCAGATGAGTTTGAGACTTGAATTTAGGACATGAAATATTGGCTAAGTGTTTGAATGAGTATTGGGGAATATTTTGAATGATATGAGGGTGAAATTTGGCTAGGTATAGGTATTTTCACACATGGAAACACTTAGGCCCTAGACCACAAAGTCTTGGACCGAGATAGAACACTGGACAAAATTTAACACTATGGCGAGGGGAGCGAAAACCTCTCTAGAAATAGCACTTTGTGATTTGTAAATTTTGATACAATTGCTCTTCAATCGGGCTTATACCCATTCTTTACTCAATTTGACCCCCTGAACAATCGTATGAAGTCAAAATTTCGATATCACGCACGGATTTTGAGATATATAGAAATTACAATTCAGGACACTTTCGAGACACATTTTCGAGCACTTTTGGGGGCCGTTTCAATATCTTCCCCTTGGGAACATTCGTCCTTGAATGTCAAAGAAATATATATGAGAGACATAAGAATGATAATTTCAGCCCACATATCGATGTAACAATGCACTTAAACATCATTTCAAAAATCTCATCATAAGTGTAAAATCATCATGAACTTGTCAATTTAAACATGAATGTATGCATATGTCATGGGCTGCATATAGACTTGAAATTACATAGGGGACTTAGATTTATACTTTAAGCTTTAGTGGAGTGGAAAAAATAAGGATATCTCTTTTGCATGTCCGCTTTGGCCTCCCAAGTAGCACTTTCAACTTGTTGATTCCTCCAAAGGACCTTGATGGAAGACACATCTTTGTTCCTTAACCTCTTCATTTGTCTATCCAAAATTTGAACTGGGACCTCTTCATAAGTCAAATTATATTCAACAACCTCCACAACATCAAGAGGCACAATAGCATTTGGGTCTCCCACACATTTTCTCAACAAGGATACATGAAAGACCGGATGAACCAATTCCATCTCACTAGGAAATTCCAACTCATAAGCGACCTTGTCAAATCTCCTTATCACCCTATAAGGGCCCATATCTATTGGGGTTAGCTTTTCCTTCTTACTAAAGTGAACCACACTCTTCATTAGTGACACCTTCAAATAAACCCAATTCCCCATTTTGAATTCAAGATCCGTTCTTCTCACATCGGCATAGGACTTTTGGCAACTTTGAGTAGTCTTCAACCTGTCCCTAATATCCTAACCTTCTCAAAAGCCTCCATAACCAGATATGGTCCCAATAAATACACCTCACAATTATCAAACCACCCAACCAGTGATCTGCAATGTCTAACATAAAGAGCCTCAAAAGGAGCCATACCGATGCTAGAATGATAGCTATTGTTGTAGGCAAACTTTATCAATGAGAGATGATCATCCCAACTACATTTAAACTCCAATACACAAGATCTAAGCATATCCTCAAGGGTTTGGATTCTCCTCTTAGCTTGGCTATCCATTTGAGGGTGGAAGGCCGTACTAAGTTTAACCTTTATACAAAGACCTCTTTAGAAAGACCTCCAAAAATATGAAGTAAATTGAGATCCACAATTCGATATGATGGATAAAGGAACCCCATGAAATATCACCAAGTCATGGATGTACAACCTAGTATACTCTTCAGCTCTATATGTGGTCTTAACTGGTAGAAAGTGAGCCAATTTCGTCATCCTATCAACCACAACCCGAATGGAATCAAAACCCTTCCTATTCTTGGGCAACCAAACTACAAAGTCCATATTAATCTCTTCCCACTTCCAAGTAGGAACATCTATGTCTTGGGTTAGGCCACTCGACCTTTGATGTTCAGCTTTGACTTTTTGACAACTATGGCAACCGGACACAAATTTGGCAATGTCTTTCTTCATGCCTCCCCAACAATACACCTCTCTCAAATCTCTATACATTTTAGTAGAACTAGGGTGAATAGAATAGGAAGAACCATGAGCCTCATCAAGAATTCTCTCTCTCAAGCCATCAACATAAGGCACATACAACCTACCTTGGTATCTAAGGGTACTATCTCCCCCTTGGGAGAAAACCTCCACCTTCCCATCACTAACCAAGGCTTTCAAGTCCAATAAAGAGAGATCAAGATCTTGCTTAGCTTTTACCTACTCAACCTGCGAAGATTTAGAACCATCATCAACAACAACAACACCATTACCCACTTCTCCCAACCTAACTCCCAATCTAGCCAAATGATGGACCTCTCTAGCCACCTCCTTATCACCACCATCAACATGAGCTAGGATACCTACTCATAGACAACATACTCAAAGCTTCTTCCACCATATTAGCCTTACCTGGATGACAATGCACACTTATATCATAATCCTTAAGAAGTTCTGACCATCTCCTTTGCCTCAAGTTAAGATCTTTTTGGGTGGAGACATATTGGAGACTCTTATGTTCTGTGAACACATCTACATGCACCCCATACAAGTAATGACGCCAAATCTTTAATGCAAATACCACAACAGCCAATTCAAGATCATGAGTAGGATAATTCTTTTCATGCACTTTGAGTTGCCTAGAAGCATTTACCATTTTGCATTAGTATACAACCCAAACCAACTCTAGAAGGATCACAATACATAACAAATCCCTTTAGCTCTTCCATTGGTGACAAAGTAGGAGTAGACACAAGCTTATCTTTCAATGTTTTGAAGGTCCTCTCACACTCATCGGTCCAGAAAACGTGGCCTTCTTTTGAGTCAATTTAGTCATGGAAGAAGCAATAGAAGAGAACCCATTCATAAATCTCCGATGATAACTTGCTAAGCCTAAGAAGCTACTAATATCCAGTAGGGTCAACGGTCTGGGCCAATTTTTAATCACATCCATCTTTTTAGGATCCACCTAAATTCCATCCCCCAACACCACATGTCCTAGGAAGGCAACCTCCCTCAACAAAAATTCACACTTCTCATATTTGGCATATAACTTCTCTTCCCTTAATCTTAGCAACACAACCCTCAAATGAGCCCTATGCTCCTCCTCACCATGAGAATAGATAAAAAATATCATCAATGAATACCACAACAAATGAACCAAGGTAGGGTTTGAAGACGCTATTCATAAGGTCCAAAAAGGTGACGGGTGCATTAGTCAACCCAAAAGACATCACAATAAACTCATAATGCTTGTACCTAGTCCAGAAGCCCATCTTGGGAATATCAAACTCCCTCACCTTCTCTTGATGATACTCGGACCGAAGATCAATCTTAGAGAAATGGCTAGCCTCTTGCACCTGGTCAAATAAATCATCAAACCTTGGAAGAGGATACCTATTATTGATGGTGACCCTATTAAGTTGCCGGTAGTCAGTATACATTCTAAGGGACCCATCTTTTTCACAAGCAACACCGGTGCACTCCAAGGTGATTGGCTAGGCCTAATAAATCACTTCTTCAATAAGTCCATCAATTGTTCCTTCAACTTCTTTAACTCCACCAGGGCGACATGGTAAGGGGGAATAGAAATGGATTGAGTATTGGGAAGGCGATCTATACCAAAATCTATTTCCCATTCAGGAGGGACACCGGAAAAGTCATTTGGAAAGACATCGAGGAACTCATTTAGAACCAGAACTGACTCTATGGGAATGACTTTGGAATCCCCATCCCTAACCCTCACAAGATGGTAAAGACACACTTTAGAGATCAACTTATGGGCTTTAATGCAAGAGATGAATCTACTCTTGACCACCACATCTTGACTTTCCCACTCAACGAAGGGCTCATTTGGAAATTGGGATTTGACCCTATGGGTTCTACAATCAATAGAAGCATAGTATGCATCAACTAATCCATCCCAAGAATAAATCAAAATCAACCATGTCTAACTCAACAAGATCGCAAAGAAAGATTTTATGCAAAATGCAAATAGGACAACTTTTATAAATGTTTCTAGCAATAATAGATACTCCAATAGGAGTAGACACCTCATATGACTCATGCAATAACTCGGGGTCAACATGGAACGTTTTGGCAACAAAGGGGATACCAAAAGACAGAATGCCACCCAGATCAATCAATGCATATATATCAAAATCAAATATTTTTAACATGCAACTGAAGACATCGGTAACCTCCTTAACTCCTTGGCTCCCATGTAGAGCATAAAACTGATTGTGCCTTGGGGCACCACCTTGTGGACTAGCTCTCCCCAAAGGAACCACATTAGCACCTTGTGGAGAAACCTCCTACAACATTGTGGAGGAACCTCCTACAACATTGTGGAAACCCACCACTAGGAACAACACCTCCAAAACCTCGGTCCCTTGGAAAATCATTGGCAACCCTCTTTTGAGAAGGCCCTTGGCTTTGATGAGACCGGGCACCCTTTTGGAACTTCCCCTCAAAATGGGCCCTCCTGGCCTCATAACCCCTCCTCTTCCTCAATTTATCCTCCTCCATTTTTTTGGCATTGGTCATCAAACATGAAATTCCATGTCACTAATCAACATGGTGGACCGGCACTCCTCACTAACCAAGTCAGAAATGCCCATCACAAATTTGTTCATCCTAGATCTTGAGTCGGCCACCAAACGTGGATCATATTTTGAATGTTGGTTGAACTTGAGGGCATACTCCCTCACACTCATAGAACCTTATCTTAATTTCATAATTCCACCAACTTAGCCTCCCTAAGTTAAAGGGGAAGAACTGATTAAGGAATGCCACCTCGAACTCCTCCCAAAGCACCACATAGTTGACTCGCTTCTCTTCCTTCCATTGATTGTACCATATTTGTGCTACCCTTTTGAGTCGGTAGGCCTCCAACTCCGCCTTATCCTCTGATCTCACACCTATGATAGCCAAAATCTTGTAGACCCCATCAATAAATTCTTGAGGGTCCTCACTCACCTTTAACCCATAGAATTCTAGGGGATTTCTTCTAATGAATTCTCTCACCCGAGATGCTGGTGTAGAAGCATGAGGGGCTTGGGCCCCTTGGTTGGCTTAGTTAGCCTCAACTTGTGCAAGCAAAGTGAGAGCATCCCGAAGCTCTCCATTAGCCGATTGCTCCTCGAGTGTTAGGTCTCTTCTCCCTCTAGTGTTAGGAATGATCTAGCATAGGAAAGGGCACTCACTAGGGGGAAAAACCTTACTTCAACTTATATAGCATGACATAGAGTAAGAAGAGGGAAAACTTTTCCTAAATGCCTCATAGCCTCTAGCTCATAGTTGTGGTGCACAACACAACCATGAACAAGACTCTAATCGACGTGATGTGTTGAACTCTAAGGATCTAACAACCTTGTGTTCTGATACTAAGTTTGTCACAGCCCAAGCCTAGGGCCTAGACGTGACCCGGTGTAAGGGGAACCCGAAGGGACCTCAACCAAGCCTCTTAGAACATCATTACACATCCTTGGTTGCGGAAGTAATAAAATAGCAACAAAAGAGTAGATATAGGGTTAACCGGGGCTAAGGGACGTCATTCATATCATAACAACAAGAGTCAAGAGAGAGTCAATGGTCATTACATTACACATGACATATCCAACAACACCTCTAATACATAGATAAGAGCACAGGGCTAGACAAGCAACTGGGCTCACCCTCATAGTCAACATTTACATAAAAGAAACTTAGTTCTAGAACATAGTAAGAGATCATAAGCAACGTCCCCGAAATGGAGGACTCGCTAAGAAGCTTGAGTGAAAGCTTACTTGCCACATGGATGAAGATGCTAGCATGGGGCTTCGGTTCCTACATGGTGACATCATGTTGTATACAATATGCGTTAATATGTTTGAATATACTAAGTACGTAGGATGCAATGCAACAAGTGATATGTACCATGATCAAAATGCATGTCATAGACAATGAATAGACATATATTAATATGACATGTATGTATGATACTTGAAGTAAAATCATGCTTATATAGAACATAATATATATATAAGGAGTGCAATTCTTAGTGCAATCCAAGGCCTACCGCCTCCTTGGAGAGGTGCATGCAACAAGTTATATGTACCATGATCAAAATACATGTCATAGACAATGAATAGACATATAGTAATATGACATGTATGTATGATATTTGAAGTAAAATCATGCTTATATAGAACATAATACATATGTAAGGAGTGACCATTCTTAGTGCAATCCAAGGCCTACCACCTCCTTGGAGAGGCGCATGAGGTATAAATCCCTTCATGAGATTGGTGGAGTACAAACCCCCATACAAGGTTGATGGAGTACAAACCCCCAAAAAGGTTGATGGGTACAAACCCCCAACAAGGTTGCATGGGCTTGCCACATCTCGAGGGAGGTGATCGAGGTACAAACCCCCCAACAAGGTTACTTGGGCCTACAACCTCCCGAGTGAGGCTTGGTCATCCCCAACACTATAGAGATAATGTCATATACGTACATTCCTTTCATCATCATATACATACATTCCTTTCATCATCATATAATAATTATATATAAATTTTCCTTTCATCATCATGAAGTCATTCAACTCATAAGATATGGATTGGACCTCTAATTCCTCAAGAATCCATAACCAAATATTTTATCAAACACTTGGCAGGTGTGTAGTGCTAATGTGAAATCATGCAATTAAAGAGTTTTATCATTCTAGAAAATCCAATGTAAAATCATCAATATATACTTAGTAACACCCTCAAGCAATATACATCAAAACCCTTCATCAAATCTCATAATAGATATTAGATTCATAGCCCAAAATATAGTAAAACAGTCACAATTTTATAAACTCCAACATAGTGTGCAGTGAATTTCATAATAAATAAGACCCATGAGTAAATCCACTTTAAATCATGCAATTTTTAAGAAAAGAAAATTTGGGCATCATAGGTGAAAGGAACCCATGAAAGAAACCCATATACCTTATCTTTGGAGAATATCTTGATGAAGGTTGGAGATGGAGACTTGAAGCTTGAATGAGAACCTTGAGATCCAGATGAGTTTGAACTTGAATTTAGGAGATGAAATATTGACTAAGTGTTTGAATGAGTATTGGGGAATGTTTTAAATGATATGCGGGTGAAATATAGCTAAGTATAGGTATTATCATGCATGGGAACACATAGGCCCGAGACTACAAAGTCTTGGACCGAGATAGAAAACTGGACAAAATTTAACACTATGGCGCGCCCTTGGTATGTCACGCCAGGGGTGCAAAAACCTCTCTGTGCGATTTCTAAATTTCGATATGATTGCTCTTAAATCGGGATTAGATTTATTTTTCAATCAATTTGACCCACTGAACAAAAATATGAAATTGAATTTTTGATATCCTGCACAGATTTTGAGATATATAGAAATTACGATTTCAGGCACTTTCGAGGCACATTTTCGAGCACTTTTGGGGTCATTTCAATATGCTATAGAAGGCTATTGTAGAGTCTATGGAGCACTCGACAGAGAGATAATGGGCTAAGATGGATGGGAGAGATCATTCCATGCATAAGTGAGTTGATGTCTTTGAGCGGAGGGTAGAGAAGCATTTCTGAATGATTCTAACCCCTAGATATGACCGAGATCTGGTTAGAGATATAATAGCTGAGGGTGTACATGGCTATAGCATTAGCATCATCACCCCTGTAACTTCCCACACATCCCATCCTACCACCAGTTGTGCTGGATTTATTTGCGGATGATGATCCTGCACGAACTTTGAGAAGAGACCATGACTTGGTGATGATACCTTAACGATTTTTTAGAAATAGGCTCATGAAAAAGAGCATTGTGAGTTAGAGGTAGCAAGATCGGAATCATTATTTGATGAGTAGCTTAGGAAGGAGAGAGAGTGGTACTAAGCCAATGGTGCAAGTTAATCATTCACCGGATTAGAGAAGGTTAGCCCAGGATGTCCCGAGTGAGTCTACACTGCTCAAAGATAGCGCTTAAGTATCATAGGTATATTTATTTAGCCCCATCCCTTGAATTAATATGTGATTTAGAGCATTAAGGGAAATGCACACTTTTTTGATGGGGTGGGGGTAATTATGGGCATCAGTCAAGTCTGAATAACTGATGCCTATATCAACATAATATTGGAGGTGGTGGGAATTTCTTGCCTATGTTATTTCCTTAAGGACCTTTAATTCCTATTGAACTGACATGTTTAGGTTGTTGAAGTCATAATAGTAGCATATTATAGAAAAATCTATGGAATTGATTGATTTGAATTGAAACATTAGACCCCTCAATTTTGTTTTGATGTTCTATGTGTTAGTTTACATAGTAATCATATAGAATCTTTTAATGACATTATTGATGTTGATAGGATAAGGCCAACTTAAGTTGAAAATCGTGAACCAGATACCTAGGATGATAATATAGCTCAGTGCCATAAGAGTGTGAGATTATTATATTGTTCATATATTGTGTTTCAATCTAGAACTTACCCTATTAGTCTGTATTAAGTACATAGGATAGTTTGATAGGAAAGGATCATTGGTTATGTTTTAAAATAGTCCACTTAGGCTCAATAACCAATCAAAATGCAATATATGATCTCTTGATCAAAATTTTTGAGTTTTAAGTGTACCCTTTCATTGTAATTACCCAAGACACCTTCCCTACAGTCTATGTTGATCTTCACTTTGGGCTTGATCCCTCTTTGGATATTATGTACCTTAACTCAGGTAAACTGGGTAAGTTGAGGGTGGGTACTATTAAGGAAAACAAAAATAATGGGGTGTGGAATATGAGAAGATTAATGTAAATTAAAAAAGAAACATAAATAAGGTGTGGGAAGTGTCAAAAAGAAAAATCAAGAGAATAAAAGAAGAAAAAAAATGAGAAACGATAGAAATAATCAATGTCAAAAGCAAAGTACCATACCTGTGTTTCTAGGAAAACAATGAAAAAAGGGAAAAGTAAATCATTGTTAACAAGGTTAGGATAATTCGAAGTAGCATAATGTCAAGGAGGGCAAAAGTAGTCACTGTTCCCAAAATATACCATGCTTCCCCTCGAGCCTATACTATAAGCTGATTGTCAGAAAGTCACGATATAGAATATAAAAGGCAAGCATATGGTATTGTGTGTGGTGTAACATTTGAATTTTTTTTAGGGTAAGTATTTCGTAGTCCCTGGCATTGAAAAGTTAAAAAGCATGTAAAAAGAGACTTCTTTCTTTTAGAGGGAACATGAGTAACATTGTTAATTCTAGACAGTCTTGGTGATTGTTGATTCTGTATAAATCCTTGTCTGTCAAAATTAATCTGTCATTCACTAATCCACATATATTTACTTCAAAAAATATAGAATTATTCATTGATGGTTAAAAGCTTTTGAGGATTTTTTGTATTGATTATGATTTGACAGATGTCATTGATTGACATAAGTGCGAATGCTATTTCTGTCTGTGTTAGATTGAGTCTTTTGCTTAAGGACAAGTAATGACTTTAGGTCAACCATGTTGATGGGCACAAAACTACAACATTTCTTTATACTTAAAGCATAGAATTTTTGTACCTTATCTGTCATAGTTTGTTAGATTTGATGTGTGTGTGTGTGCGCTGTTTTGCAGGAAATTGGGTTTCAACATGATTTTTGTTGAAGAAAAAATTACAGACTGATTTTGTGGATTTGTAAGCTAAAGTACAGGCTGTAATTGTGTTATGAGTCTTAGATGGAATCTTATGGTAAGTAGAAAACTGAATGTATGGGTCTAAAGTACGAGTCGTGGATCAAAATACGGGCCATAGAATGAATTCATTGAATAGGAGGTTTGAGGCTACAGTGCTCCAGTTGAAGCGTTTACGAAATATCAGACCACGACTCATCAATATTTTGACGAGTCATAAAAGATTGCCCATAGACTGATTTTAGTACCTATAGGGGAAATCATGAGTGAAGACCATGAGCCCGTAAATTAGTTTAAGACCCATAAATAGGCTCATGGAAGTTTCTAGATCAAGTTTTTCTAGTTCATTTCGAACAAAATTTTTGATGTGTATATATAGTTTTTAGGTTTTTTCTTTGCATCTTGTGCGACATTTTTCAGTTTAGACTCAGTTTAACTTTGTGAAACTTTTAGTTTTTGATTGTTCATAATTTTTGGTGATTTAGAAGTTTGAATTTCAATTGAATGCTTTAGAAAATTTTTCCTACATTAATTATAAATTTGTGGTTATGCGATTAACGCCTATTATTGATCATCATCTTACGAACATTATTAGCTAAATCCACAACTAAGATTATGGTAACTATGAAAAATGAACAAAGTAAAAAAATTGAATAATTAGTAATTCTTGAATAGTGTGCATACGCGTATCATTTATCTCTTCGTTTTGCTTACTTTTTAACAGTGACCAATGTTAGAAATCGCCGTATTCTGACTTGTCGAGCAAAGGGGGTTACCAATAGGAAGGGATAAATAACATAGATTTGCATATGATTACACTCATCTAATTAGCCTGAACAGACCAATGGATGTCTAATTGGGGTCCAAGGTAAGGATTAAGGATTAGTAATGCATACATCTATAAATGGATGAAGTTGCTTGGTGAAATTCATCTGTTTGTTGGACTAAGGACTTAGGTAAACATAATTTACTAGTTTTGCATATTACACACTAGAAAAGGTTAGTATATAAGGTTATACTACGTTATGAATTCAAGGAGAACACAATATCTTGGTGCATAATTCCATTGACTTTTCAACACTTGCAAACAAACTGATCATATAACAAATTTTTATTTACTATTTTTATTTAACCACATATATATATTTTTGGACATAAGTCGGTTAATAACTCAAATTCATGTCTATTAAACTAATTCTGACCTATTAGTTAGATTCTATATTTAGCAAGACAACTTTATACTTCTTTCAGGAGGTGTTATTTAGGCATATTATACATTACTATACCAGAACCCAAATTGTCACTTTCTTTTTATATTCTGACCTTTTAGCATGCAGGGAGTTATACACACCAACCGATCTTTCAAAACTACAACCAGTACTTAAGAAAATCAACGTATGCAATATACAAATATATAATACAAGTAATACTATCACAACCCAATCCAGGGACCATTATTAGTGCCGATTAGGCACCCAGACAAACACTAAACTGGATTTCCAACCATAGTAGCTAAGGAATCTACCAAAATTTCGGCAGAGTTTCCTCTGCTACTATAGTTGGAAATACGATTTAGTGTTTCTTTGGGTGCCTAATCGGCATTAATAACGGTCCATGGGTTGGGTCGTGACAGAAGTGGTATCAGAGCAGTTAGTCCTCGGAGTGTCCACAGACCGTGTCTAGTAGAGT
>JAABOM020060021.1:0-12240 GCA_011800125.2 Solanum clarkiae
TTCATTTGGGCCTTTTGGGGCACCAACTTAATTGGACTTGGGCTGCCAATTTTTTCAAATTTTGTTCTTCTTGGTTTGGTCCCAATTTGCTAAGTGTTTTGTATTATCTTTGGGCCCTTTCTAATATCCCTCGTGGGCTTAAAATATAGTCCATTTATGATGCTAAAACATCGTCCAAAGTTACACCGTTAACATGGACTTTATTCATAATCGAACTTGGACGATTTCGACGTTGAGCCTCGTCTCCGTTTAGTTCGTGGTTTTGAACTAAGCAAGTAGCTGACTCACCTGCTAGCTTCTAAGTCCTACAAACACCTCAATTATTTTACTTCATTTAAGGCCTTAATTTCCTTAATTCACCACAAAACATGTATACCCTCGATCCCCTTAAGTGTTGGATGCACATAAACCCATTAACACAAGATTCAAGCACTTTTAAAATTTAGCGTCGATTGGTCCAAATCATGTTATGTTTCATTTGAATTGTGCCAATATTGTAAGGTGTGGGGTTTTACAACTTGGGAGTGGTTCACAAAGTGTTTGAGGAGTGTCTCAAATTACAAGATTGTTAATGATGCCTTGGTGGAGATCTTCTACCGTGCTCTTAATGAGAACAGTCAGGCTTGTGCTGACACTATCATAGGGGGCATCTTTTTGGATAATACATTTTCAAGGATAATAGAGTGGATTGAAAGAACGATCAAGAATAATCATGTATGGGGTTAGAGAGATTGAGCATCCACCAAAAGTTTATGTGCTATCTGTGTTAGTCTAGAGCAAGCAAAGATCAATGAAGAAATCACACAACAACTGGGCTAGATTCGCACAGGAGGTGTTGATGAAGAAGAACCAAGAGAGAGTCAACACAGTTGTTCATCAACCTCAACATGCACCCATGTATGATGAGCCTTATTATGGCAAGGATACATGTTTTGCTGCTGATCAGATGAGGGGTTTCTGGACCCAAAGGTCCAATCAGGATTATTGACTCCAAGGTCAATGAAACCAAGGTTGGAACTTTAAAAGAGATGGAGATTACTGGAGAGACCACGAAGGATACTTTGTCAGAAAAGGGGGTCCAGAGAGATGAAAATTGGGGTCACAGAAAAGGCTTCAAAAATGGTCCTTATGTACCACTACATAATCATGACTCAAGTGCCAGCAGTTCTAAAATTGAGGAGATGTTTGATCGCCTATTGAAGAAAGCTGAGACACAAGATGAGATTCTGAGGAGCATGAAATCGAGATTTCTAGTATAAATCAAAAAATTAGGTGTCACTCTGTAACTATCAAACAACTTGAACAACAGTTTAGTCAAGTGTCGACTTAACTTAATCAGTGTCAGAGGGGTATACTACCTAGAAACATAGTTTTTAATACTAAAAATGAAAGGCAGTATATGATGGGCACTACTTGAGGTGGCAAGAGCATGATTGATCCTCTTATGCCAGTTGATGAGAAAGATGTTTGAGAGGAGATGGTTGCGGTCAAAGATGTGGATATAGGAGACAATCATGGAAAGGATGGGGTGAGTGAAGATGCTGTGAGCCACAAATATTGAAGCCCTTTCCTAGGCCTCCTCCTTGCTTCCCTTAAAGAATAAAAAAAAGGGAGGAGGAAGGCAAATTTAAGCACTTTTTCTCCATGCTGAAACAACTTTCCATCAGCATCCCTCTAATTGAGGCATTGGAGAAGATGCCAGGGTATGCTAAGTATATGATAGACCTGGTCACTAAAAAGCACACCGTAAGCCAAGAGCTCTCCTAATAGCGTCAGCATTGCAGTGCTATTTCTATGAGCTCCTTGGTTCAGAAGCGAGAAGATACTGATGCTTTCACCATAACCTGCACCATTGAAGATATGGATCTCGCAAGGGCACTATGTGATCTAAGTGGCAACATTAACCCGATGCCCCTTGTTGTATACAAGAAACTTGTATTTGGAGCCCTTACTCCAACAAGCATGTAGTTGTTGATGGCAAACCACACGTTCAAGAAGCCTATGGGGATACTATATAATGTGTTGGTCAAAGTTAAGAAGTTCATATTTTGCACAGACTTTGTGATCCTAGATTGCAAAGTTGACTTTGACGTCCTAATCATCTTGGGAAGACCTTTCCTAGCCACTGGCGAGCACTTATGGATATGGAAGTCGACAAACACAAGTTTAGATTAAATGAAAAATAGGTCATCTTCAATATCTATTAGACCATGAAACGTCCAGATAATCTGAAGAACGATGTGTGGGCAATTGGTGAAGTCTAAGTAACTAATTTGTGCAAGTCATGCTGCGACAATAAATCAGGTGCTACTTGGGAGGCAACCCAAGGTTTTTAAAGTAATAGTGTCGTTATAGGTTTATTTTCAATTTTTGGATTCATAGGTATTATTTTCTTGTTCTTTGATTTTAATTTTGGACACTGTGATGGTTGCATATAGGGGAACAGTGTGTTCTATGAAGAATATACAGGTACAGGGCTAAGTCAGCCATTTTTGGCAGAGAAGAGCATGGAAGAGTCTCCATGATTAGTTTTACAGGCCGTAAAATAGTTCGCTCGTACTCCATCTTATAGAGATTTTTAGTGAGCAAAAAAATTGTGCACTCTAGTTCATGAGCAAACTTTATGATTCGTAGATAAATTTACAGGTGTGAATGGGGCTCATGGACCCATGTTACTTTCCTGAAATTTTTCTAAGTGTTGAGGTCTCTACGACCAACTCTTCGAGCCGTAAACAACTTTATGAATCATACACCTTAAACTCTAGGGTTTGTATGTTTTACGAAACCATGGCTTAAAGACCGTAAAAGATTCTACGACCTATAACTGGGGTTTCGTAGAGTCCAGGCTTATTAACTTTTAGTTGTCCCTGTCAAGGTATAAAAAATAAGGTCAAATTATTTTGACCCCATTCATAACCTAATTTACAAAATTTTACCTGGCCATCTCGTAGCCCACGAAATTTTGACCACCGATGGCAACAACACCCCATTTTTTGGCGACTTTCCAGCAACCTAGGGTTTAGTTCCCCTTCACCTCCTTTATCTCCTACAACTTAATCACACATCTTAGTAAGTCTTTGGTTAATTTAAAGCCTTTAATTTGCCTTCACTTATGTGATTGACTTGGAAAATCGTGACGGGAATGGTGGTCTAGACACAAAACCATTGTTTGATGTTAATATATATTAATTAAAATTAGGTTGCTCATGTATGAATGTTTGTCTAAATCTGAAATTGGGTACTTGTGCCTTTTTTGAATGTTTGAATAGTTTTTGGTGCCTATTAAACCACCCCCATGTATGTTGAATTGATCGCATGTGAAAATTGGTAGGTGATGACATAGGTACATAGATTTCATTGAAAAAATTGACATATGGGGTCGGAATAGTTGGGAAACATGCTTGATCATCTTAGATGGGGTATTTGTGTTGTATAATATATTGGGGTCTTGGTTGTGATATAGGAATCAGGTGGGTGTGTGCATTTTCACTTTGACGCTGGTATAATACTTGTTGAAAAAGTCATTAGGGTCCATTGTGATGGGTTTAGAAACTCAGGCGATTGACTTTCTTGTTCACCAGTGGCTATGACGTCCTGTGGATCATTGCACGAGCAATTATTGCCTCTCATATAAGATTTACAAATCTTGAAGTTTCTACAAAATCCATCATATGAGACCTTCTACAAGTCATAGATCACTTTGCGGCTTGTAGATAGGTCTCGTGGATCTTTGATAGAAAGGGATTTACTCATTGGAAATCTCTTTGATCCAGTCTACAACTAGTAAACAACTTTATGAGTGGTACCTAGTCTCGTAGACGTTTCTAGTGATAAAAAGTTTTTGAGCCCCTACTTTATGAAAGATCTTTACGGCTTATAGTACCAACTATGGCACGTAGTGATGCTTTCGTAGACCCATCTTCAAATTCATAATAAATATTTTTGCATTTCAATTTTTGATTTGTGGAGCTAATTACCAAGGTGCATAAATGTTCATATTTTAGGTGCTATGGCCCCAAAAGGGAAACTTGATTAGATTTTAACCTTATGTAGGAGGATAGATATGAGTCTTCAAATGATGAGCAGACACTGACTCCGAGCGGATCTGTAGAGGAGATGGGTGTCCACCCAGACCCAAAGGCGGATCAACCACAGACTAGAGTTGCTGCCAGGGGTATGGAGACTCGGTTTCTCATTGTTCGCACTCCCCATTCTGATGAGGGAGGCAACGATGGAAGCGATTCACCAGACATAACTCTATCTAAAGGGGAGTCCAGCTCTGAGGGAGGCTCTAAGGACGGATCAGAGATAGAGTCCTCCACCTTACACTAATCATCACCATCTCTACCTGATGCCTTTACTAATCGGTGGTGTGTCACGGGTATAAGAGAGTTATATATAGAGGGATACCAGTTGAAAGAGCAGGGAAAGATAGCTCGCTCCATTTATGAGGAGCCCAGAGTCATCTCTAACTGTCTCGATAGTGTCCCCAGTCTTTAGGACATGATGATTCATTACGGGATTTAGTGGCTCACGCACTCTCTTGGATGATACTCCCCGACCATTATGAGGGTATTTTATGCGTCATACGCAACCACGGTATCCAACTCACATCCCAAGGGGAAGAAGCACTTCGCTCAGCTAGACTAATCGAGACAAGAGTGAGGGGATGACAGGTGGATACATCAGAGACCACCATCTGTTAGATGCTTTTTGGACTAGAGTTCTCTGCACTCAGATCTACCGTACATTTCGGCTACAGAGTGGGGCAAATGAGAGCCCCCTTAGTTATGAGAGATTTAGAGTGATGAGCCAATTTGATGAGATGGGTAGCTGGGTATATTGCTGAGCAGGGTTCAAAACCGGCTTGGGTCGCCACTTACTCGGAGCCTATTCTCAAGGGTTCGTTTAGTTTCCCCACCATATTTTTATGGGCAGTTGTTCATTTATGCATCTGGGCTACTCTTTTTGATAATACATTGACACCGAAGCGTGCGGTATTGGTTGCCAGCATCTTATCTTGTTATGATATTGATTGGGCCTGCCTCATCACCGAGCATATTTACGAGGCTGCCTTGAAGAGTTTTATATCCATCCCATTCCCTTTCTTAATATACAGGCTCTTTCTAGAGTTAAGGGTGGAGAGTTTACACCAGCTAGACAAGTTAATTAAGGCCAAAGGTATATTGGATCCCAGCCTGATCAAGGCTAAAGAGAACTCGGTGGCGCTCCAACCAGTATAACCTCCTCCTATGACTGAGATATTCGCCCCAGTGCCACCACCCGAGGGTTCACAGACTATCCCCGCCACTGTTGCTTCTACTGAGGAAAGGCGTCCACAGCTCAAGGTAGAGGTGGAGAGAAGGCCCACTAGTCCTATCCCTGCACCACAGGCCACAACTTCACAGGATACTCCTATGGGCGTGGTTTACATGTCTGTCACATCTATCCAGGCCCTAGCATAGAGGTTATCTCACGCTGAGTCACAGTTGACTCAGCTTGTTCATCAGATCAGGCCATGGGTTCGCCAGGCCATTTTAGACTCAGAAGGTCATATGCAGGCATTCGCGGTCGCTCCTGTTCAGGACCTTATATTTACCATGAATGCCCACATTGATGCCTTTGAGGAGAGGGCACAACAGAGCCTGAGTGATGCCCAACCATCAAACTTGAAGGCCCTACAAATAGAGATCCAGAGACTCCAAGCCAACATGACAGTATCACTGGCATCACTGGTTGCATTACCAGTGACTACACCTCTAGTGCTAGTTGTTGATATTTTTGCTCCTGATGATCCTACCTAGCCTTCCCATAAGAAGAGGCACCACCCAAATGATGATCCCGATGTTGTACGATTTTAGATGGGGATGACTGAGTAGGAGGAGCTCGAGCTTGCCTTGAGGACATCAATACAAGAGGCAGAGATATGACAAGCTCGTGACGTAGAGTAGGTGAGGGGTGCTAGGTCCTCCGAACAGAGTTCTACTACTGAGAAGACTAACCCACAAGAGGAGGGTAGCCTGACTAAGCCACACATTGGCGCTTAGGCGCCCGAGTATGCTTTTTTACCCCTTTATGTTTTATTTTTCTTTGATTTTGTGTATTAGGGAAAATGCATATCTCTTTTGATATGGCATAGGTAGTTATGGGCCTCCGTGAAGTCTGAGTAGCTTAGGTCCATAAATAACCCAATACTTGATCTAGGGTTATCTTTCCTGTGTTCTTTTTTCCCTTGGATATTTACTTTCTGTTGAACCGATATGTTTAGGATGTTTAGGTGTATCTGCAGCAAATGATACTAATTCTTGTGGCATATAACATGTTTTTGTGATTTGTTTTGAAAATTGATACCCACAAAAAATTTTGATTAGTAGTTAGATAGCAACCATGCATGTTTAGGTGAATGAAAGTGTTTATTCTGATAAGTAAAGATAAATTGAGATATAAAGCATGATTTGATAGAGTCTTTTGCTAATAATGTATGCAGTGCCATATGAGTGTGAGCCTAAATTGCTATATTTACGTGTTTTTTGCTAATTCAGAACTTTCCCTGTTACACTAAGTTAGACTGTAGATTAATTAGATTAGGAAAGGATCTTAGGTCGTTGTTCTTAATAGTCCAATTAGCCTAAATGACTAACAAAAATTGCAATATATCCCTTATTCCTAATGTTTGAGCCTAACATGTATGTATTCTATGAAAGTACCTAATTAACCAAGCCTTATTAGTTCGAAAATCCTAAAATTTTTCCTGGTCCTTCCTTGAACATTGTGTACCTTGACTGAGGCAAAAAGCCTAAGTTGAGGGTGGCTACCAAAAGTGGCCCTAGTTCTGCGGATGAGTATTGTGCACCTCAACACAAACCCAAAATCCTAAGTTGGGGGTAGCTGGTTTAAGGGTAAAATACAAAGATATGGAGGGAACTTCATGATAAAGAAAATAAGGAAAAATCATGTACTAGGTGCAATAAATATAATTGGTGCCTTAGCTATGAGCTAAAAAGAAAAATAAAGTGTAAAACCAAGCAAAAAGCTAAAAAAAATGAAAAGAGAGCACCCAGAATAGCTTGAAATAGGAAAAAATGAGAGTAAGGTAAAAATATCAGAGTTAGTAGTGCAAAAGTGTAGAAAAACGTAGTGTCAAGAAAGTCATTTACTTACTATTCTCCTATAATACCATACAAAAGCCCCTTGACCCTACGTTACAAGCTTAGAAAGTCCTAACGTGATCCTAGTCCAGTTATCCGAAGGTCTTAGTCATGAGTAAAGGGGCAAGCCTAATGTATTAGGCATGATATATGAATATCTTTTGTGAGAGTGAGTGATTTTGCATAGTTCCAAGGTTATACATGAAAACATCATTGAGTGTTAGATATAGGACTTCTTTCAATGAGGGCACTTGCATTGCATTGTTTACATTAGAGTTGTTCAGTGATTGTGGATTGTTAATAGTACCTCACTTGCCATAGTTTGGTTGTTGTATGCACTGATCTACATTGGTTTGCTAGATGGCTATCTAATCCTGTTTTGAAAAGTTGGTGTGGGTATCTGAGTTTGAGATTTATGTGAGTATGCCATTAGGTTGAGGTCTATGTTGTTACTGTATTATCTATATAGATTGAGTCTGCTACTTGAGGTCAAGCAACAATTTTAAGTTGAGAGTGTTGATGTGCATCCAAAATACAACACTTTTGATGCTTTTACAACATGGAATTTTGTGTGTTCTCAATGCGATGTTAGTTGGTTTTATGTGTTTTTGTGTTATATTTGCATGATTATTGGTTTGGCCTTGATTTTGGGTAAAAGTGCAAAAGTTACTGAATTTTGCTGCAATACGAGACCATTTACGGGCCGTAGATTAATCTATATGTCGTAAGGTGGTTTCGCGATCAATTCCAGTGAGGGGATGATTTTCTAAAGTTGATTCTACGAATATGCAGATGATCCGTAGAATGTTTTATGAGTCGTAAAAGATAGTTCGTGCCCTGAGGATCAGAGATGGGGACTTTCTGAAGATTCATCAGACGAAACCCCTTTACTGGTCATAGACCATTTTATGAGTTGTAGAAATGTATCATAAAGTTGAAGTCCAAATTTCCAATAGTTGTGTACGAGACCCCAATTACAGTCCATGGAATGCAATATGGCCCGTAAACCCCTTTAGTATGGTGTGCCGACCAGTTCTCTTATTCTATTTAGGACTTGTATTTTGCTTATTATAAATAGGTTTTTTAGGTTATCTTTCTTAATTTTTCCCCTAGTACTCAGAGAACTCAGCAATTAGAAAGAGAAATTTGTGAGATTACATTGGAGAGTCTTTGAGAACACTTGTGTTTAGATTTTATCTTGAAGCTTGTGATTCTTATTGAAGTTGGATTTTCTTATTCTTAATTCTATTGTGTAATTGTTCAATTATGTTTTCTCAATCCATAATTCTTGCATCTACACAAAGCATGAGTAGCTAAATCCATAACTAGTGTTTTGGAAACCATGAAGAACGAACAAAGTAAAACCAGATAATTCATAATTCTTGGAAGGTGTGCATGTATGTATTAATTAACTCTCTTTGTTTTGCATGTTTTAAGATGGTGGACAACATTAGAACCCGCCTAGTGTTACTAACTGGACCAAGGTAGTAATGAATGGGAAAAGAGATTAATTATCAGGATTTGATTGATGTGTTCTCGTCTAATCAACCAAGCTGGTCCAAAGAGAGGTTGTACGAGGACTAATAGGTAAGGGTAGCAATGTACACTATGGGGATGATAGTGAAATTCACGTCTCACCTTTGACCAAAGGGCTTGGTGAACATAACTTACCGTCTTGCATTCTACACACTAGAAAAGAATCAGGTTATCTAGTGATATTGAGTTAAAGAATCATGGGAAACACAATACCCTAGTTTTTCTTCATATTGATTTTTCTCTTGTGATAGTTAGTTTAATTTTTTTTTATATTATTTATTACAAATCCTCCACCACCTTTGGGGAAGTAAGTTGGTTAACCACTTGAATTGCAGTCCTTGAATTCTCTTGAGTCTATGTATTCCCTGTGGATTTGATCCTAACCTTGTTTAGGTTCTATTTCTTCACAATGACCACTTTACCCTCTAAAAAGAGGTATGACTTGTGCGACATCAGTGGCCGGTACTCAAAACCCATTGCTGCTCCCCAAGAGAATCACTTGTCCTAATTACACATTCATTCATTCAAATCAGTGGAACACTTAAAATAAAAAGACAATTAGATAGACAAATCCAATTATCAATCTTAGTGTATAGAGACCATAGGCCAATAATCAAACTAAAAATCTATGACATAAGAATAGTTTTGAAGGAAATCAGTCAATAGATAAAGATCTCAACATCAACTTATCACTGTCTAGACTATGAAGCCTCTATCTCTAAAATCTAGATATTGGCGATGACAAGTTCATGACTACCTAAAATCAAAATAAAATACTAACTCAAAGAATCTAAAATGATATCCTTTGAATGCAGGGGAGGACTCACCAATACGCTAATAGAAGATAAGATCCTCAACAAAGCACCTACTGAAGATCTTTAATACCTGTCTCTGCATCATGAAAAGACGTAGGCCTAAATAGATATCAGTACCTAGAATGTAGAAGTATGTAAAATAATTGAAAAAGAAAGAACAAAATCAAGGATACTCAACCCAAGGGACTCAACTCAATAATCAATTCAACAAGAAACTCAACTCAACCATCAACTCAAGAGACTCAACTTAAAAAGATAAGAAACTCCATCAAAATGACATTAGTATAAATTAAAAATATAATTTAAACAGAGATAAGTCCTATACAATCTAGTCCAATCCAATCAGAGTACTATCAAGACCAATTTGGGAGTCTCTCTTATTTGATAATAATCACTTATGAGCAAGTGATTATGCAACAATCTCATTGATGTTGCCACAACCATCTGATACTTTGCTAAGGTAAAGGATGAATCAACCAATCAGGATCGGATAATCAATCAAGTCTTCTATTGTTTCAGGGACCTATCAAACAGGAAACATCTAACATTCAATCCTCTTCTATGTTTGGCAACATAGTTATTGAGTTCGAGTTGAACTTACTTTTACCCAGTTAGATGCTAAATACTCCTCACAAGAGTTAATTTTATAAAACAATCAATTCCAATCAAGAAGTTTCACATGGACTCTTTCAACTTATCAATTCTATCACAATCAAGCCTTTCGGCCTATCAACCATCTAATCAATCTCAACCACATCTTTCAAGAGTGGTTTAACCAATAATTTCAAAGGACTATCATGTTAGACCAAACATTTGTGTTCAATTTATGAGGACTCATAGGACCATCCAATTTTATCAACCTTGTCATCATGCTCAATCACAATTACAAATCAATATCCATAATATTAAGGCTCTATACTCATCTCTTAAATTCATTCATGAAAATTTTAATAAATAAAATCTAGGGTTTATACTTAAAATAAGAGTTCAAATCATTTGTTCAATAGACAATTTCATAAAACATTTATTATGCAATTTAAAGTAAAGTATATATTACTCAAGAAAATTCTAAAGAACACCTTCATAGAGATTCAATTCCTTCACAATCAACCTATCACAAATCTCACGGGCATATGTGATGATGGTCGCGCTCCAATAAGAAAGCAGTCGCTGTCAGCAATTAACCGAAGGTTAGGGTCGAATCCATATGGAATACGTGGCTTGACTATAGGGATTTACTATCAATCATTTCAAGCATCGATTACTAAAATATCTAGGTAGGGGATTTTCTTCGTAAGTCAAGAATAAAAATAAAAACTAAACTAACTATGCAGGAAGATACCAAAATTTGGGGACAACTTGGGAATTTTGTTCCCGATGATTTGTTGACTCAATTACCCTAGACAATATAACTACAATTGAAAATTCGCATACAGGATGGTAATATAGGTTCTTACAACAGTCTTGTGAAGCTGAAAGTCGAATTTCACCATGGCGCTTGGTCGGCCACCATGGCATGCCAACTAACATTACCAATTGTCCCAGTCAACCTCCCCTTGGTCAAGATTGGTTGATTAGATGAGAAAACATCAATCGAATTCTATCATGTACTTTCCTTTTCCTATTCATCACTACCTTGGTCGGGCTAGTGATAGTAGGAAGGATATGGCGTTGGCCACGACCAAATAATAATCAAAATGAAGGAAAATAAACAATACATGCAAAAACCCAATCAAAATAATGCACAAAGTCTAGGTTATTTCAAGTCAACTACTCATGGTTCCCACAATCCCAAGTTGTGGGTGCTTAGCTACTCATGGCTAAGGCAAAATTAACAATAATGTAAATAAATGACACATTTGAGAGTTTACTCCAAGCAAAGAACAGAAAAAAATACCTTCGAGTTTAAAACCACAAGCTTGGATTAATGGCAAATAAGTGCAGTGTGGGTTTTATATCCCCTAAAAGTGGGTCTTCAGCTTGAAAGATAAGAATCTACTCTAAACCTTAAAAATGCTCCTAGATTATTTACAAGAAGTTGTCAATGTCGAATCTCTCGGCTCCATTTTTAAATAAACCTTAACATAAATTATATATAATAGTTACAAATGTAACCCTAAAAGTTACATAAAAAAGACAACTGGTAGTGGGTACGACTCAAACGTATGACTCATAGGGTGACCTATGAGTCGTTATTGGTGTCTCGTAGTTAGCCCTTGGAATTTCAGACTTGACTGTTATGATTTGCTGGTATGAGTTGTTGCTTGGGCTATGACTCGTATGCTACTCTCGTAGTTCAGGATTTCAGTTCTAGGCCCAATAGATAGAGTCCCGTTCTACATGTCAATACCGGCAACAATGAAATTTATAGTAAAAGGAAAATCCGTCGACATTTAGGATCCGGATCCATTATTCATTCAATTGAAACTATTGTTGGATATTCTCCAGCTAAAAGCCAGAATATGGGTCTTATGGGAGGTTTAAGAAAACATATACCAATTACCAAATCACATTTTTATTAGGTACACTTTCTCTTTGTGGTATTCCACCTCTTGCTTGTTTTTTGTCCAAAGACTAAATTCTTAATGATAGTTGGTTGTATTCGCCAATTTTCGCAATAATAGCTTGGGCCACGGCGAGATTAACCACATTTTATATGTTTTGGATCTATTTACTTACCTTTGAAGGACATTTAAACGTTCATTTTCAAAATTATCGTGGGAAACACAAAACCCCTTTCT
>JAABOM020060022.1:0-12234 GCA_011800125.2 Solanum clarkiae
ATTAACAATGTTTACACACTCAATATATAATATTATACATTTATTATAATTTTGTATAATGATATATGTGAAATCTGGATTTCATCAACTTCATTTTTCAACTAATATAATTCTCTAGACTAACATTAATCAAATCCAGTAAATCAAATACTTTAGATGTAAGTTATTATTAATTTTTTAAAATAATTTTTAATTTCACTTTATTATTTTAGCGTACGTTTTTTAATTTAAATTGAACTTTGAGCTTCGAAGCTCTTTCAATGGAGTTTGAGTCTTCTCGTTACTTTGAGCTCCGAAGCTCTTTTAGTGACACACACAAAAAACATACTACCCGGTAATGCTATAGCTAATTGTGAAAAATAAGGAAAACAATGATTAAATTATTATATGTATATATTTCAGAAAAAGAAAAACATAAAAGTCTAATAAAGCATTGGGTGGATGAGTGGGGGTGGACACAATAAATAATATAGAATTAGAGATAAAGAAATACTACTTTTTAATTTGAGCCGATGATTATTGAAAATGGTCCTTATCTACTTTTAGAAAATAAAAGTAAAATTATATACACACCGTTCTTTTCAAATTCTACTTACATTAGATTTATCACTTTTGTTATTGTACAATGGTATATTATTGTAGTAAAAATATATCATCTATTTAATGAAGTACCAATTTTTTAGCAAATATATTATAAAAAAATTTGAAGTTGATTGTTTTCGCGGCCAAAACCAATAGATAGAATTTGAAGACTCTGACTTTTACAAAAAAATCTTGTTACAACAACAACATGTCTATGTCCAATGAAATTTCACAAATAAAGTTTGATAAAGAGAGCATGTATATAACTTGAAGGTAAATAGTTTATTTCCAATAAATTTTTGACTCAAATAAAACATATCCAATCACTTATAAAAAATAGCAAAGATACCTATAGAGAATAGAACAATAACTACAATAGGCAATATGATAATCAAAGCAGAGGAAACAATAGGTTATAAAATAAAATCAAAGAAAACAAACCTTAAGTTATTACTGGAATGTTAAAAACCTTAGAATTTGTTTTCGAGGAGGGGGAGGGGGGGGGGGAATAAGAACTTTAAAAGTTGAACTTGAAGTGTTTAAATCCTTAATTCATCTCTAGACGATTAGTATGAATTAACAAAATCTTGTTAGTTATTACTGTTAATAGTATGCCTATAAAAGTTTTTGTCCAAAGGAAAATGAGCTTACAAGAAATATGTAAAACATAGAAAAGATGGAACAGATAACGCAAAATAAAGACAAAGAATATTGATTGCTCCTATATCTATACATAGAGCTTTTTCAAAATGTAAATGACAACATAAATACTAAAATATTTTCATAAAACAAGTTACTTCATCAATAACAAGTCAAATGTTTAAGGTAAATGAAGGAAACCACACAATATCAAAGACTAAATAGGGTCCCGTACAAGGCATGTGCCCAACTACTTTCCCTAACAAATTTGTTAACTACCTACAACAATACATATCATACTTCAATCCCGCATCTGCATCGTGCAGACTTGATTACTGGCGTCTAAAACTTTCCTCTTCTGCTTTTTCTTGAGCTTGAATTTTTTTGGTTTCAGAGCTGCTGTGCTCTCTTGGTGCTGGTTGCCAAATATATGACCTTCTTCATTGGAACGATAGTGTATCCAGAATTTTTCGGCCCTAAACCACTAGACCAATGGCCAATAATACAGTACGAGGAGCATTGATCTCTACTTTCTTCTTTGTTCTATCTGTTGCTCCAACATATTTCCTTCCCCTAGTTGACAATACATGAAAATCTGATCATTTTGCTCTTCGTGCCAAAACTCTGGCATTCATATCGCGGCATTGTAAAATTCATCTTATGAGCAACAAATTTTTGCACAAGCCTGTTTCATGCTGAAAAATGCACCAAATAAGGAAAAATAAAAGGGTATTATTACTTCTAGAACATGAAAAATTGAAAGTTGATGGCACAATAACCAGAAAAAAGTACACTAGTTAAAAGTAAAAAAAATGAGAATTTCTTCATAGCCCTAACATTACTCTATTATACAAACTTTTATAGGTCAAAGAGCTGGGTCAACATAATATCCGCATACGTAGCAAAGGAAGCAATCCAACACACTTCAAACTAATATATAATCCCTAAGGTAGTTAAGAGTGGTTATACTAAAGCATATCTTCATTCCAATGTGGACCTAATTAACACAACCAGGGAAGATTAACATTAGCTATTTCTAATAGTTGCCCAAACCCTAACAACAAGAACTTAGTTTCACATTTCCCATATTTATGCTCTAGATGATGTTCTCAAAAGACTCAATCATCATATCTTACTGGGAAAGGGGGAAGGACCTCGGATGATTAAAACGACGAATAAGACATTCCAACACAAAATGTAAGTTTATTGTCACGACCCGGACCAAGGGTCTAGGTGTGGCATGGCGAATAAGAACTCGAGAGTCCCCAAACAAGCCTTAAATTATCCATAATTACATCATTGGTTTGGAAGTGTACGTGAATTAATAAACACATAGTTCTAAGGGATGAGAAAATAGGACTCACGCTATGGCGATGTCATAGGGATATGGATTAACATGGATTCACATAGCACATAATACATAAAAACTAAGGGATGGGTAAGTATGACTCACTCTATGGAGGCAATACAGGACTTAGGATCTTCCATATTTCCACATCAAACATACATACATATCATAATTCCTGTAATCAATCCATAATATCCATATCCAATAGATAACCATAACCAGAAGCTCCAAATACAACACATAACATATAGATTCGACAAGAGTATACAAGATGTCCAACAATGCCTCTAGACATAAGATGGGACAGGGGCCAAATCATGTCCTGGGCTCACCCTCAAAGTAAATAGCAAAATGAAAACAACATAAGGTAGATAGATAGTGGCTTGTCCTTGGAAGATAGGACTCACCACAACACTTTCACAAATCCGATCTAGCTGTCGAACAGTGGATGAAAGTAGTCTCCGGTCCCTACATGGTTAGATCATGTAAGCAAAAGTATGCGTTAGTACATTTGAATGTACTAAGTATGTAAGCATGCAATACGTATGACTTATCATACCTGCATTTAAATGTTAGATGACAAGGGCATATGATATAGAAAGAATCATATATCCAAAGAAGAGTAGTATATAATATGCTATGAAGTCCATGATGTATGAAATACAAAATGCTCATATATAGTGAGGATGGACTATAACTGACAAATCAATCTCATGTGAGCTATAACATGAATTAGTCTGATAAAGAACTCCCATCAACAGGAGAAGATTACTTGCCAAGGGTAATCTACATCACACCTTACGACCCAGTATTTTCGGTGGATGGTGAAACACCCCAAAAATTGTCCAAAAATGTGCCTTGAAAATGCCCATAATCATAATTTCCATATATCTCAAAAATCCAACTTTATATTCGTTATTAGGGAGAAATATTAAGTGGGAAATGGATATAACCATGATTTTAAAGCAACCGTAGTTAAATTTTATTTCGCAAATTTTATGATAAATAGAGAGGACCTGCGCCCTTAGCACGATGCAGCCAGGATGTGGACCAGTGTTATTTGTTGCTAGTTTTTACTGTTTCGGTCCAAGGCCTTGGGGTCTTGGGTCTAAGCCCCTTATGCGTAAAAACACCTATACTTAGTCATTTTTCAACCCCATATTATTAAAGACATTCCTCAAAACCCTCTCTAACACTTAGCCAAATATTTCACCCAACATCAAGTGTTCCAAACTCATTCCAGATCTCAAGTAATTCATTCAAGCTTCAAGTTTCATTCAAGTCTTCATTAACGAAATCTCCAAAGTTGACACATGCAGGTTTCAACCATTGGGTCCTTTCACCCATGGTGCTTAACTTTCTTTTTCATGTAAATTACATGTTTTCAAGTGGATTATCTATGGGTATCTCTTATTATGGATTATGATGATAAATTATGTTGAGGTTTTATAATGTGTTGACTGTTTATGCATATTTTGGACTATGAATCTATGACCTATCACGAGACTTGATGAAAGGTTACAAGGTATCTTGCATGAGGGTGTTACCAAGTGTTGGTGGATTGATTTGTATTAAGTTTTCTCACATAATTTCACTCTTGAATTGCATGATTTTGAACTAGCATTACAGACCCACCAAGTGTTTGATAAAATGCCTTATCAAGGGTTTTCAAGTTATTGATGATCTATTGCATGATTTATGAGTCAAGTGACTTTATGATGAATATGGGCTATTAAATGTATTATGAACTCATGAAATCATCTATGTAGTATGGAGTTCAGCCAATTTTTAAAGATTTTGCCTCTTGTGAGCCTTTCATGATGATGTTAATGCGAGGGTAATGTTTGACGAAGATATATTATAATGTTTAAAGTTAGGCTCACTAATAGAGGTCAAAGATGTTTTAGAGCTACTCATTTAATGTCTCCATGCTTCTTACAAATTGGTAAAGTATGATTATTACAATTATTTCATGGGATTAGGCTTATCATCGATGGATAGAGGGTTTGCTCTCTTTCCTCAAACTATGTGCCAACATACGATGATTTTATACCCTTGATTTACTAGTGGATCCATTTAGTACACTTTCTCTTGAGATTCTTCCTAAAATGGGTCGGGTTTCTGTAAGGTGAGGATCTTATGAAATCCTTTACGAAATGGGTCATGTTCCCGTAAGAAGGGTTACTTCATACAAAATTGGGTCATGTTCTCGTAAGTTTGAAATATGGTTTACCTTTACAAGTAGATTACCTCTTTACCAATGAAGGGTAATCATCGGGACTCCAAGTTGTAGCTCGCTTGGTCTTATTCTATGTTGGTTGAGGACTCTTCCCACACTTATGTACTATGATCTATACGAGTTGAATAATTTACAAGCATTTTTTACTTCAAGCATTAATCATGCATGCCATATTGATACTACACTTTTCTATTGCCTATTACTATGCATTTTGTCTATATTGTCTAAGTCTTATTGCATTGCATCCCACATACTTAGTATATTCAAATGTACTAATACATATTTTATGCCTACATGATGTTATCATGTAGGAATTGGAGCACCTCTCGATCATCCTCCACGTGGCTAGTTTGGTGCTTTGGAGTTTATGCTTTGGTGAGTCCTCGAGTTCGGTGACACTATTTATGTCACTCTTGCCATTACTATTTCTTTATGTTAACTCTTGAAACTATAAGGGTGAGCTCGAAAGTGTCTTGGGCCCCGCTTTAATCTATTCTTAAAGGTGTTGTTGGAACAAGTGATGTAGTTATGCTTTGAGCTTTGACTCCTTATGTTTTATTCTATTAAAGACTTCCCTTAGTCCCATTTCCCCCTTTTTATATTAGCTCTTGTGGTTATTTACTTTTCTTCCACGATCATGGATATGTGATTGATATGTTAAGAGGCTTATTTGGGTTCCTTCAGGTTCCCATTCACCAGGTTACGTCTAAGCCCTTGGTTTGGGTCATAACGAACTTGGTATCACAGTACTAGTTATTAATGGTCCTCGAGATCCAACACACCACATCGAATAGAGTCTTATTTATGGTTTTGAAATGCACCACAACTATGAGTAAGATGCTATGAGGCATTTTAGGAAATGTTTCCCTTCTTCATGGTCTATGTCATGCTATAGAAGTTAAGATAAGGTTTTGCCCTAACGAATGTTCTTTGTTATTCTAGATCATGCCAATTTCAAGAGGAAGAATAGCCCATACACCCAAGGAGCAACCGGCTTCTCAAGCTCCTCAAGATGGGGGAGTGGCTCATGAAGAGTTCTGGGATGATATTACCATGTTGTCCCATGCCATGACTAATCAAATCAACCAAGGGGCCCAAGCCCCTCATGCTCCTACTCTGGCCTCTAGGGTGAGGGATTTTACAAGGATGAACCCACTGGAGTTTCATGGGTCTAAGATAGATGAGGACCCTTAATAATGTATTGATGAGGTGCATAAGGTGTTGTCTATTATGGGAGTTAGGTCAGAGGAAAGAGCGGAGTTGGTGGCCTACCAACTCAAGGGGGTGGCTCAATTTTGGTTCGCCCAATGAAAGGAGGAGAAGGGGAACAATAATTTGATACTTTGTGAGGAATTTAAGGCGGCATTTCTCAACCAATTCTTCCCTCTTGAGGTAAGGGAGGCCAAAATGATGGAATTTATGAATTTGAAGCCTGGGTCTTTGAGTGTGAGGGAGTATGCCCTCAAGTTTAACCAACTCTCCAAATATGCTCAATAATTGGTGGCCAAGCCAAGGTCTAGGATGAATAAGTTTGTAATGGGTGCATCCGATTTGGTGAATGAGAAGTGTCGTGTGTCTTGTTGATTAGTGATATGGATTTTCCCCACCTTATGACTTATGCCGAACAATTAGAGGGAGAGAAGCTTAGGAAGAGAAAGGTTGGTGAGTCCAAGAAGGCTTGGTTTGAAGGTTGATTCCAAGGTTCCAAGGGTGACCGATTTCCTCAAGGCCATAAGTTCCAAGGCCAAAAGTCACCCAATGCTTCCAACGAGGGGTTTTCCAATGATTGGGTGCCAAATCAAAGATTCCGAGGATATATTGAGGTGCTGACAAAGCCTAGATGCCGGAAGTGTGGGAAAGGCCATGGTGGTCCATTTTTGAAGAAGTCTAATACTTACTTTGGTTGTGGTGGATTTAGTCACAAAGTTAGTGGTTGTCCTCATGCTCAACCAGAGGGTAGAGATGGAGGTCCTCAAGGGCAATATGCTAATGTGGCCTAAGGAGGAAGGGAAGGTCCTCAAGGGGGTGCTCCAAGGTACAATAGATTTTACATTCTTTATAGGAGGCAAGGGGTGGATGAGGTGCCCAATGTCATCACCAGTATGTTGAGGTTCCTTTGAATTTGAGGTTTATGCATTGATAGGTTCGGGTGCCACTATTTCTTTCATTGGTCCTTTTTTTGTTACTAGTGGGCTTCATGTGTTTCCCGAATTGTTATGTGAACTTTTTAGTATCTACCCCCATCGGTAAGTCTAGTGTTGCTAGAAAGGTCTATAGAAATTGTCCCATGTTCATATTGCATTAGATATTTTCTTGTGATGTTGTTGAAATATATATGGTGGATTTTGATGTCATTCTTAGGATGGATTGGTTGCATGCATGTTACACTTCTACTAATTGTGGGACCTATAGTGTTAAGTTCCATTTCCCTAATGAGTCGTCATTGAGTGGGAAAGTTGTGATGCGACAGTCAAGGGTAGATTTCTAAGGGTTGTCCTTGTCATCATGTGAGGGTTAGGAACGTTGAGTCAAATGTTCTTTATTATTGGGTCGAATCCGGTGGTTATTAAGATCTTGATGTCCTTTTTGATATTTTGGATTTGGGGTAATGTCTTTGGCTTGGCTAATGCACTGACTATGTTTATGGATCTTATGAATTGGGTCTTTAAACCCTACATTGTCTTGTTTGTGATAGTTTTATTGACGGTATCTTGAGCTTTTCCCGGGGTGAAGGAGAGCATGTGAATCGCTTTAGGGTAGTGTTGAAACTCTTGAGGGATAGGAGGTGGATTGCTAGAGACGACAAATGAGGTTGTGGGGTAGCAAGAGATGATTAGAGGAGTACACTGGTTGGCTAGGTTGGGAATATGTGAGGTTGGATGAATTTGTGAATGGTAGTGTAGTAGTTTTTGATGTTTCCTAATCTTCTTTAGTTGAAGAGGTCTAGTTAAGGTAAGACCTTGACCCCATCTTGCTAGAGGTGAAGGCTTTGGGGAGGGATAGTAAAATGGGGGTTTTCTCCCAAGGGGGAGATGGTGTATTTAGGTACCAAAGTGGACCTTGTGTGCTTATGTTGTTGGTTGGGTTTGTTTAAAGGTTTCACCCATGGAGGGTATGGTCCGGTTTGGCAAGAAGGAAAAATTGAGCCCAAGGTTTGTGGGTTCTTATAGAAATTTGAGGAGGATTGGCAAAGTTGCATACGAATTAGAGTAGCCTGTGGATATGGATATGGTTCTTCCCATCTTCCATGTGTCTAGGTTGAGGGGATGTGTTGGTGATCCAAGTGCTATAGAAACTTGGAAGCATGGATGTTGAGGAGGAAGATTTGATGAGTGAGGAGGTCCCGGTGGAGATATTGGATAGACATGTGAAAAGTTGGGAAATAAAGATGTGGAGTTAGTCGAGGTCCTTCGGAAGAATCATCGAGTAGAAAGTGTCACTTGGGGGGCCGGAGCGGGCGTGAAGAAGCAATATTCATACATCTTTGACTCTATTCAAGCTTATGATATCCAAAACTAAGCCCCTCCTATTATCCCAAATCTTAAGTTTCAGCCCTTATGTCAATTGCATGCATTCATGTTTATGTTGGCAAGTTTGTGGTGATTTCGACATTTATGTTGAGATTTTTGAAATGATGTTTTAATATATTTGTTGCATTCATGTGTTGGGCTGAAATCATCATGATTACTTCTCTTATATACGTTTCTTTGACATTCGGGGACGAATGTTACCAAGGAGGAGATATTGGAACGCCCCAAAAAGTGCCCAAAAATGTGCCTCGAAAATACCCATAATCATAATTTACATATCTCTCAAAATCTGTGCATGATATCGAAAATTCAATTTCATATTCATGATCAGGGGGAAGAATTGAGAGGGAAATGGGTATAACCCCGATTTTAGAGCAAGCATAGCAAAATTTCATTTCGCAAATTTTACAAAAAATAGAGAGGATCCGCGCCCCTGGCAAGACCCGGCCAGGGCGTGGATCAGTTTTGTTTGTTGCTAGTTTATATTGTTTATGTCCAAGGACTTGGGGTATTGGGCCTAATGAAATGACCCCAAAAAGTGCCCAAAAATGTGCCTCGAAAGTACCCAAAATCGTAATTTCCATATATCTCAAAATTCGTGCACGATATCAAAAATTCGACTTCATATTCTTGATAAGGGGGTCAAATTTATTGGGGAATGGTTCTAAGCCTTATTTAAGAGAAAACAATTAGCAATTTTATTTTTCGTAATTTTTCTTATCCAGAATCGATCCACGATAGTGCCACGACGTGCAACTATCGTATACATATGTTAATTTTGCTTCTGCGACTGGTCCACTTCGTGGACCAAATGTGGACCTGTGTATTTTGTTCCCAGTGATTTTATCTTGGTCCAAGACTTTTGGTTCTTGGGCCTAAGTGTTCACATGCGTGAAAATACCTGGACTTTGCCATATTTCACCCTCATATCATTCAAGACATTCCCCAATACTCATTCAAATACTTAGAAAAAAATTCCACTCCTAATTTCAAGTGCCAAAACCCTTTGTGGATCTTAAGGATTTCACCCAAGCTTTAAGTCTCCATTCACAATCTTCTTCAAGAATTCTCCAAAGCTAAGGTATGTGGGTTTCTTTTATGGGTTTCTTTCACTCATGATGCCCAAGATTCTGTTTTCCTAAAATTTCATGATTAAAAGTTGATTTGCTCATGAGTCTTACTTATTATGAATTTCACTGCACACTATGTTGGGGTTTATGAAATTGTGATTGTGTTAGCATATTTTGAGCTATGACTCTAAGATCTGTTGTAAGATATGATGAAGCTTTTTGAAGTATATTGCTTGAGGGTGTTACCAAGTATCTATTGATGGTTTTACATAGAATTTTCTAGAATAATTCCACTCTTAAATTGCATGGTTTTACACTACCACTACACATCCGCCAAATGTTTGATAAAATGTCCGGTTGTAATTTTTTGAGGAATTGAAGGTCCAAATCATGTCTTATTAGTTGAATGACTTTATGATGATGCAAAGAATGTATGTATATGTTAATATCTATACAGTGTTGGGGATGACCAAGCCTCACTCGGGAGGTTGTAGGCTTGGGTAATCTTGTTGAGGGGTTTGTACTTCGATTGCCTCTCTCGGGAGGTAGTAGGCCCGTGCAACTATGTCGATAGGTTTGTACCTTAATAACCTTATTGGGGGGTTCGTACCTCATCAAAAATTATACCTTATCAACCTATTGAGGAGTTCGTACCTCAATCACCTCTCTGAGGAGGTAGTAGGCCTTGGATTACACTAGTAATGGTCGCTGCTTACACATATATTATGTTCTATAAAAGCATGGTTTACTTGAAACAACATTCATACATGTCATATTGCTATTATGCTATATATTGAGTATTATGATGCATTTTGTCTATGTTGCCTATCTATTGTTGCATTGCATCCTACATGCTTAGTACATTCAAATGTACTAATGCATACTCTATGCCTACAAGATGTTACCATGTAAGAATCGGAGCCTCACTTGAGCATCCGCGTCCACATGGCTAGTACGATTTCCTCCAAGCTTGTTGGTGAGTCCTCCATTCTGGGGACGATGTTTATGATCTCATGCTATGTTCTAAGACTATCTTTATTTTATATTTGTATTGACTATGAGGGTGAGCTCGGTTGCTTGTCTTGGCCCCCACTCTTATCTATGTAGTAGAGGTGTTGTTGGACATATTATGTATTATGCTATTGACTCTCTCTTGACTCTTGTTGTTTATGATATGAAAGTTGTCCCTTAGCCCCGATTATCCTTATTTACTATCTCTTATTGTTGTTTTCTTGCTTCTGTGACCAAGGATGTGTAATGATATATTAAGAGGCTTACTTAAAGTCCCTTCGGACTCCCCATGCGTTGTGTCACATCTAGGACCTAGGCTTGGGTCGTGACAAACTTGGTATTTGAGCACTAGGTTATTAGGTCCGCGGAGTCCAACATACCACATTGATTAGAATCTTATTCATGGTTGTGTTGTGCACTATAACTATGAGTAAGAGGCTATGAGATGTTTTAGGAAATGTTTCCCTTCTTCATGTTCTAAGTCGTAATATAGAGTTAAAGTAAGATTTTCCCCCTTAACGATTGTTCTTTGCTATGCTAGATCATGCCTAAAACAATAGGATGAAGATCCCGCACACCCGAGGAGCAACCGACTCATGGAGAGCTTCAAGATGCTCTCACCTTGCTTGCACAAGTTGTGGCTAACCAAGCCAACCAAGGGGATCAAGCCCCTCATGCTCCTACATTGACATCTTGGGTGAGAGACCTCACGAGGGTGAATCCCCCATAATTCTATAGGTCTAAGGTAGATGAGGACCCTCAAGAGTTCATTGATAAGGTCTACAAGGTGTTGGCTATCATGGGTGTGAGGTCGGAAGATAAGGTGGAGTTGGCGGCCTACCAACTCAAAGTGGTAGCACAAATATGGTATAATCAATGGAAGGAGGAGAAGGGAGTCAATAATGTGTTGCTTTGGGAGATGTTCAAAGCAGCTTTGTTTAATGGATTGTTCCCTCTTGATCTTAGGGAAGCCAAATTAGTGGAGTTTATGAATTTGAGACAAGTGTATTTGAGTGTGAGGGAGTGTTCCCTCAAGTTCAACCAACTTTCAAAATATGTTCCCCACTTGGTTGCCCACCCAAGGTCTAGGATGAACAAGTTCGTGATGGGTATGTCCGAATTGGTGAGTGAGGAATACTAGTCTACTATGTTGATTAGTGACATAGATTTGCCCCATTTGATGACCTATGTCAAGAAAATGGAGGAGGAGAAGTTGAGGAAGAGAAAGGGTCATGAGGCCAAGAGGGGCCTGTTTTGATGGTAAATTCCAAAGTGGAAAGGGTGGCTGGTTCCATCAAGGCCAAGGGTCTTCTCATGCATTTCAAAAGAGGCTTGCCAATGACTTTCCTATGGCACAAGGTGTTGGAGTTGTGGTTCCTAATGGCGGGTGTCCAAAATGTGGTAGGGTTCATAGTGGCCGTGCTTGAGGGATACTAATGTTGTTATAGTTGTGGGGAGTTGGGTATAAGATGGTAGATTGCCCTCGAAATCGCAACAAGGGTAAGGAGGTTCATCCACAAGGTGTTAATACAGTTCCTTTGGGGAGTGGTGGCCGACATAATGGTGACCCAAGGCACAATCAGTTTTATGCTTTGCATTGGATGCAAGGGTTGATGAGGTGCCCGAAGTTGTCACCGGCATGTTAAAAGTCTTTGATTTTGATATGTATGCATTGATTGATCCGGGTGTCACTCTTTCTTTTGTTACTCCTCTTATTGCCAAAAGTTTCCATGTTGAGCCCGAATTGTTGTGTGAGTCATATGAGGTGTCTACTCCTATTGGTGCATCTATTGTTGCTAGAAAGGTCTATAGAAA